>CM055076.1:7037564-7112564 GCA_029204045.2 Tillandsia leiboldiana | reverse complement strand
ATATATATATATATATATATATATATATATATATATATATATATATATATATATATATATATACAGAGTTCGGCTAGAATACTATCGATAGCACCAGGCAATTGGTGCTATCAAGTTTTCTGCCGTTGGATGAAAAGATATGCGGTTGGGATTATAGTGGTTCCCTAAGATTTTTATTATTCAACCAACCACTTAGTAAACCCTAGGGTATCACTATCATCTTAACAACATATTTTTTAATCCAAAGGCTAAAAACTTGATAGCACCAATAATTGGATGCTATCGATAGTATTCTAGCCTAATTATATATATATATATATATATATATATATATATATAGAGAGAGAGAGAGAGAGAGAGAGAGAGAGAGAGAGAGAGAGCGCGCGCTAGGCTGGAATGCTATTAATAGCATCAAGTCATTGGTGCTATTAAGTGTTTAACACTTGGATTAAAAGATGTGTGGTTGAGATGATAGTGGACCCATTGGGTTTAATGGGTGGTTGGAAAAATAGTAAAATCTAACGGATGAAAATAATCAAATGAGTTAAATCTAAGGGTGGAAAATTTGATAGCACCAAATGTTTGGTACTATCGATAGCATAGTAGCTGGACTTTATATATATATATATATATATATATATATATATATATATATATATATATATATATATATATATATATATATATATATATATATATATATATATCATTGAGCTCCTAATTTTTTAAAAGTAGCAAGTCATTAGTGTTTGTATGTTTTTAGCCATTTAATGAAAAAATGTGTGACTAGGATGATAATGAGTTCTTTGGATTAAGTAAGTGATTGGTAAAATAGTATGATCTAAGGGTTGAAATTAATCAAATGTATAGATCTCACGGTTGAAAATTTACAAGCACCAATTGTTTGGTTCTTGTACAAGTATAATAGTCGGACTTTGGTGCTCCCGAAAGCGTCACTCATGTGGTGTTTCAAAATTTTTAACCGTTGTATCAATTATTTGATCATTTCTGATTCCTTAGATTAAAATTATTTCTCTAAAGACTATTAAATCTTAGAGGAATCACTATCATCACAACCGTATAATTCTTGATCAAAGTGCCAAAAAGTTGGAAGCACCTACACCTTTATTCTTCAAAAGTCTAACCTTTATTTTCGAATGGTTATTCATTTTTTATCGTTCATTTTTTATTTTATGATGAATTTGATAATAATTTTTAAAAATTACAAATTTTGGTTTCGATATATTTTTAATTGTGTATATAAGTTTTAACGGTGCCAATTATTAATTTGGAGTTCTGATCATCCAAAATGACTTGATACTACAAAAGCTTGACACTTAAGAGGATAGAAGTCCTTATCCTACCAAGTCATTTTGGATGATCAAGATTCTAAATTGATAATCGGTACCGTTGAAATTGATCTATATTATTTGAAATATTCAGAAACCGAATTTTAAAATTTTTAAAAATTATTACCGAATCCATCAAACAGTTGAAAAATTAAACGCATAACTTCTTTTTTTTTGAGAGAGAGAATAAAAACGCATAACCTTTTAAAAATAGATATTAGACTTTTTCAATTTATGATCAGAATTATCAAATATTATTGTGACGCCCCACTTCCCAGGGGCTTGCTACCATCGAAAATACTATAGCCGGGTTAGAGATTTAGTCCTATTATATCATTTATATATAGGACTAATCCAAATTCCGGGGGTGTCACAATTATTTAAATAATTGAATAATTTTTTTATTAAAAATTCAAGCGATTTAGATTGCTCTACACATTAAATAAGCAAACGGCTCGTATAAATCGTCAAAACCTATTAATTTTTAGGATAATTTCATCACTATGTAAATAATTTATAAAAATTATAAAATTTAGTTTCTAAACACTTCAAATACTCTTAATAGTATCTATTTGGATCCCTATAATAAAAAACGGCTTTAATAGATTAAAAACTTACGTCCTCCAATATCTTTATATATATTAAATTCAAGTTATATCGAGTCAGATACGGACGAATTGATTCTAACTCATATTCAGCTCGTTAAAATTTCGAACTAAAAAATTTAATTCTTATTCAACTCGTTTATTAAACAGACGATCATTTTCAAATTTATTTCGAATGGTATATGAGCTAATTCGCGAACAGTCAGATGAATTGCCTCACAATTATTAATGAAAATTTTAAAAGTTGAAGAGCCAATTTCAAAATTGGCCGTTCCGTAGTTGAGGGGGGCTTACTGCATTATTGGAGTAAGTATGGTACACAGTGTCTTTAATATTCCAGCTTTGACCAAGAAAAATAAACAGAATTAAATACAGACTGCTCCCTAGCCCTCCCCACCCACCACCAGCACACCACCACACCCCCCCTCCCCCCCCCCCCCCCTGCTGCAGTTCTGCTCCCTTTATCCCAAGTTTTTGGGCCCCATTTTGCCCCAACCTATCTATAATACAACAGATTCACCTCATCAAACAATAGGTCCTCAAAGCTGCCATGAAGCCATATAATGATAAATCTCTCTCTCTCTCTCTCTCTCTCTCTCTCTCTCTCTCTCTCTCTCTCTCTAACCCCTCTTTATACCTTGGTCCTTTTGCCTTAGCCCTACACCATAAGGAGAGGAGATAGAGAGAGAAAGAGAGACCTCATAATATATTTTTTTGATTTGTTTTCTACTTGAATTTTTTGAATAATATGCTATCAGAGCTCATTTTAAATTTTATAAACTTGGCAATTTCAATCCGTATCCGCAGGTATTCACGGATTACTCACAAATTCACAGGTATTAATATTGTGTTTTCTTATTCAAAAATTTATAGATAAATTTTACATATATATAGCTACAACAAAATTAGGTTATAGGAACACATGTTTGTGACACTTTTGTATAAGTGTTTTATCTATGTTCCATCTATATCTAAAATTAGGTTATAGGGACACATTTTTGGGACACATTACAAAAATATGTCGCTATACACCCTAGCGACGGCACATATAGCAACACTTACAATAAGTGTCGGTATTTTTATCAGCGACACTTTTTTTAGATTTTAGAAATACTTAAAAGTGTCACTATAGCCTAATTTTATTGTATATCTGTTAAATTATGAATATTTTGAGCAATCCATGAATATCCACGAATACCTATATATATAATTTTTTAAAAAAAATTAAAAAGTGAATACTTTTTTTGTTTTACCTATTTTTAGAACCCTAATACTAATTTCTACTAGCTTTTTCTTTATTCATTATATGTGGTATGTTATGATGTTTTAAATAATAAGTTATATTTTGATCTCCTTGTGGATAATTCGTATATAGACGCGGGTATAGGAAAGGATAATGGCTATATAAAAATTTAAGAGTAAATTCTATCCGTACTTGCATTACTCGTGTGTATAATGATCTACCCACAGGTTTGTCCAATCCGACCGTCTACCGGGTATAGTGTGAAGTTATGAATTTAATCCAGACCATCAGTATTTAAAAAATTAAATTTTCGCTTTATATAATGGATTAAGTCTCTACATGTTATCTCACCTGTCATACACGTGAGTGTAGATGTTAGTATATTTTCTTTCAGAATATATTTTCTACTAAATTAGTCTTTTGAATAACAAGAGCCGTTTTACAAGTTCAGCCTACTTAAATGACATACTAACAAACTACTATGTGAAAGCTCCATCATACCTATGCATCTCACCTTTTTTTTCATTTCATTAGTAGCTCTATAGCTAATCTAAAATTATAATCTAATAAGTTACAGATTTTATTTTAAAACAAGATGAAAGTTTTACTCAGTAGTTTGTTATAGTATGCTTATTCAAAAGCTGAAACTCTTTTCTGAAGTAAAATGACATAAGACCTCATGTGTCACAAAAGTAAAATCTTGAAAATTTCAAATGCACATATTTTCTTCTTTTGAAAGCAAGAAGAAAAGGTAAATGATATTGCCATATTTGATAAGGTGCTAAGAAAAATAGCCCTATATATTTATATATAATATGAAAAGTATCTCAACTTACTAGTTTAAATTTTTTGATTGGTTCAAGTCTTTAAGGTGGTATCAGAGCTTTGGCTCGTTCTAATTTTTAGCTGGTTCAGTGGTCACATGCTAGTCGCGCCTAGCACGTGGATGCATACTAACTATGCCTCGTATGTGGATTGAATTTGTATCATGAATTAGCTAGTTGCAGAATGATACGTGGATTTCGTTTAATTGCATTGAATCTGTATCACATGCAAGTAGCGGTTAGTATCTGTCAACCAGGTGTGTGCTGACGTACCTTCACTTATTAATCTTAAAATTTTTGATTGGTTCAAACTTTTTAACACATCAGAATAGAATAAATGCTCAAGTGATTAGATCGTATGAACGGTGTACAGAACCTACCACATCATAATTTATATAAATTATCTGACGATGTAATTGTTAATGTCTAGATTTTATTCATATTTCCTTTCAGGAGACTAAATTGCATCTACTCAAAAAGAAAAAGAACAAAAAAAAAACAGAGCTTAAGACATCATTCTTAACAAACTATTTAGCATTGAAGAGACAAAGGGGGTTATATACATCAAGTGCTTTGCATCAAAGGAAAGAGAAGGAAAGAGTTACAAGTTTTAAGCAGAGAAGGAAATGTTAGGAAAGGTAAAAAAAACAAGGAAAAAAAAAAAAAAAAAAAAAAAAGAAAAAAAAGAAAAAAAAAGAAAAAAAGGAGAAAAGGGAGAACTATATTTGGTTAACAAGAAACACAAGTCACCTATGCTACCCTGTTTCTGAACAAACCCAACATTCCAAAATAGGAAAGCCAGCCCACATCTACAAGGTCCGTGATCTTTGTTCTATCGTATATATAAATTATTATTGATAGAATAGATATATTAAATATTAACTTATTAACATATCTGCACTATTAATAATAATTTTTATTCTGCTCCATTTATATTACCGTCCTTCTTTCTCTTTCGCTCCATTTACTTCTTCTCGAACTGTCCGAGCCGGTTATCAGCTAGCCGTGAGTTGTATGCAGATTTCTTGTACTCACCCCATGTGAACTCCTTGTACAAGCTCTGCTCCCCCTCGCCCAACAGCTGCGGCAGGGGCGCAATCCTCTGCGACAAGGGCGGGCCTCCGAAGAAGATCATGGAGACCCGGGATTTCAATCCGTCGGCCAAAACCCTGTGCCTCACGCTTCGGAACCGTCCGTTCGTCATAACCTGTAAGCAATCGCAGTAAAAAAACTTAAAATACTTGGTATACTCAACAAATAGAAGTCAAACGTACAGTATGATAAGGTTATGCGAAAACAACACCAACATTTGAGCAGGTTAATTGACCAAAAATTAAAGTTTCAATTACATATGTACGTACCTGCAGTAAGTCACCAACATTGATGAAGAAGGAGTCGCGGTCGGAGGGGACGGAGACCCACCGGCCGTCGGCGAGCGCGATCTGGAGGCCCGCGGTGTTGTTGGACTGCAGCAGCGATACGATCTGCGGGTCGGTGTGCTCGCCGAAGCCGGTGAGGCTGCAGCCGAAGCCGTTGAGCAGGGGGCACGGCGGGTAGTGGTTCACCCTGAATATCTCGTCGCTGTTCTCGTCCCTTATCAGCCGGCTGAACACATTCCTCGGCTCGATTTCCAGCCCCTCCGCCATTTTCTCCAGCACGTCGCACGCCAGCTTCTCCACCGCCGCGGCGTACTCGCTCAGCGCCGACCTGCACTCCAATCCCCCCTTTATCACTTGTGCCACGACTGCAAATTATATATATATATATACTATGTTCGAATTGTGACGCTCACCGGAACGCGAGGGATGAGGATTCTCGGCGAAAGGCAATGGAAGGGCTGTCGGCCGAAGCGGAGCCGATCGCGAGGAGGAGGTACTCCAGCCAGCCGACGTCGCCGTTCAGGCCAATTTTCTTGCTACCGTAGCCGAACGGATTCGGCGGGCCCGACTGCTCCTTCTCGGCCTGCGGTAGCGCGAAGAACTCGACCGCCGAGGACTCCAGCCGGTCCATTAGCTCGGCTGGGATCCCGTGATTGGCGACCTTGAAGAACCCGAGCTCTTCGCAAGCGCCGACCACAGCCTCCGCGGAGCCGGGCGCCGCGAAGTCGACGACGGGGATCTCCGAGAAGTAGGTGGTTGGCTTCGGCGACCGCACGAGGGATATCTGGTCGACGCAGTGCTCGGCTAAGACCACCATGTCTGGCTTTCTTAGCAAGAGAATTGTATTGGAGTAATGGAGATGGAGGGGAGAGGAAAGAGTAGAGTACTACTACTACAAGATGTTGCTGATCTTCTTGTAATGGGTGTAAGAGAGAAATGAAATGCATGTGAGAAGGAGAGGTGCATATGAATCTATATATATATATATATATATATATAAAGAGAGAGAGAGAGAGGGCCACATCACACATGTCTAAAAGAGCCTGGTGGGTTGTTGCATGGGAACAGAGGTTTGTGTAACAGAGTAGGGGATTATAACTCCTGGTAATTATAGGAGAGCCTTCTTATCTTTTGTCTCGATTATCCTTCCCTATTATTTCAAATAAATTTAAAAAATATAAAATTAATTATTAAATTTAGTCGTCAAATCTCATCCTGACGTAGTTTAGTCCAACGGTTAAAACATTTGAATCAAAATTCAACAACTTTCTTAAATTTTGAACTTACCTAAGCTAGAGGTAAAATGTAGAACGAAAATTAATATACTTCCAAATGTTCGAGGATAACCACTACAATAAAATTAGGTTATAGGGACACATATTTGTGATACTTTTGTATAAGTGTTCTATCTATATTCCATCTATATCCAAAATTAGGTTATAGGAATATATTTTTGAGACACATTACAAAAATATGTCGCTATACATCATAGCGACGACACATATAGCAACACTTACAATAAGTGTCGGTATTTTTGTCAGCGACACTTTTTTTAAATTTTAGAAACACTTAAAAGTGTCGCTATAGCCTAATTTTGTTGTAGTGAACTGAGATTTGAACCAAAATGCAAGCAAAATTTTTGATATATGTACCTATCAGTTTAACTTCTTTTCAGATCGTTTCAAGCGTTTTAAATATGGTATCAAAGCATGTGTCAGATCTCAAAAAAAAAAAAAAAAAAAAATTCGAAGGTGTA
The DNA here is from genome assembly GCA_029204045.2 of Tillandsia leiboldiana. Classification (NCBI taxonomy): domain Eukaryota; kingdom Viridiplantae; phylum Streptophyta; class Magnoliopsida; order Poales; family Bromeliaceae; genus Tillandsia; species Tillandsia leiboldiana. The sequence goes on along the minus strand of CM055076.1, from coordinate 7,105,408 downwards.
TATAATTAATGTGGGGGAGTATTAATTTTTACTTTCGACTTAAACTCGCGGATTGGCTCAAGCCCTTTTAACATCAATTAGAGTTTAATTCATGCTTTCCATATTATTGGACAGCAAAAGTAATGCTGGTGTATGTACATAATACAATATGCAAGTGGCAAATTTTTTATCAATTTGATTTTTTTGGATTTGTTCGGATTCTTTTAACATTTGCGATAGAAAAACGCTTTTTGTAAATACTTTCGAAGATCGTTAAAAATGATGAAGATGCACTGATCAAATGCTTGCATGATACGCTATAATTCGTACAAATTACGATCCGACAACTCACATCTGCATTCCTTATTAGATATCTTTTGTTGCGCAGAAAGACAATAAGAGAGATTTTACATTTTTAACAAAAAAAAAAAGCTTTGTTAAGAAACATTGAATGGGGTTTCAATTTTGGGATCTCATCCTTGCCACGTGAACAACAAAGATTGGCAGGTTCTGAACAGCATAAAACATCTTAACAGGTGTGTCCCCTAAGATAAAATTTAAGAAATAAAATGAAAAGTTTTTATTTATTTATTTATTTATTTTATACATTTGTATCAGCTGTAATATCTTAACATAGGTGTGTTGATAGTACTTATTTTTTGCTCTTTGTATTTTCTGTCTAAATGGGTGGGTTTGATTCGCTCCGAACACAAAATTTTTTTACTTCGATACGATTTATAAAAATAACTAAGTTTTATAATAAATAATGTTATCAATGTCGGTTCGTGCGCGTTACGTGCAGGTTTAGCATATGTTTACTTCTAATTGTAGTTAGTGTGAATTGCATTTATGTTGGATCTAATGATCCAGTAAATTAAGAAATGATTTTGACTTCTTTTTTTTTTTTTTTGCCTTGGTTTTTGGGAGTTGACTAAGCTCACTATTGACTCTATGGGCTTCAATTAATAGTCCACAATAATTTTTCAAATTCTTGAGTCCAGTGTTTGTGTTTTGACTTTTGAATTCCTGTCAAAATTAAGTCTCATCAGTATCTAGGGATTGGGGCCAATTTTTACTCAAACCTAAAATTATGATTAATTGATTCAAACTACAATGTAGGTTTTGTTAGGATTTAATCATGCAAATCTTTTTATAGTTGTTTAAAATTTAAAATCGACCATTATATTATATATTAGGTTAGATTAGAATCAAGAAGAATTAAAACAACTCCTGTGAAGAAAAAAAAAGTTGATCAACGAATTTTGTACGATTTATATTATTAAATTTTTTTTTTCTTTTTTTTACGTAATTCAGATTGAGACTTTTCTTGTTTAGCAATCGCGCTCGCGCACACGAGTCTATTTATGAATTTGAGTGAGAAAAATGGTTGTGGTGGTTCATTAATGAGGTGGAGTGTAACTTGCATGTTTCTTCAAGTAGATAAACTCAAACCTAGATTTATTAAGATTGACAAAAACTATGGTTTTATTTTAAATTTTGCACATATATAGTTAAGAGTGGGGGCTACTAAAAATGTGGTATGGAGAAAATCGCGCGCCCAACACATAGCCCTAGTGTTCACTTTAACAATGTTATATATAAATATAATTAATGTTCAATGATTTAAAAACGAAAGGCGAGGGTTATAATTCACTGGTTGAAAGTAATTAAACCGATCGTTATATTATAAAATTATTTATTGATATATAAGTAAATATAAAACAAAAATTTGTAGAAAGAAAGAAATATTACAGAAAAGTGTAGTAAAACATTCGCCATCAACTAAACTACGAAACGCTTTTATCTTAGAATATGCTAAGCTTTGATGGGTGTTTTTTAGTACAAAGAAAATGAATTTGAAAACAAGCAAATAGTATCAATTTTTGAGCGAGAACTAGCTAGTGATTGTATTTAAACCGCCACTGAGTAGTAGACTCACTGCAGTTAAACTCAGGTACTAACTCACCAAAACTTAAGTTACTGCTAATGACTCAACCTATCTGGCTAGAGTGACTCAATTTGTTTTTGCAATATTAGTAATATTGTAATTTCAAGTTATCTACACTGCATATTGTTTTGATTCGAAACTGAAAACTACAAATAAAAACTTATTTGGCCATAACGGAGAGTAATTCAGCGAAATGCCATCTGAATTGACATGTTTAAAAAAACTTTCGTAATAAATAAAGTTATTTCAGAAGTCGAATTAGACGTATACTGTACAACAATAATGAACTTTTAGCCGCTTTAATGAAGTTGTCAAAACGAAGGATCCAACCTCCGCACAACATTGCTTTTCTCCTTCCCCAACATTTCATTGACTTGTAGTAGATCAAAATTTAAATATTTTTTTTTTTTTTTTTTCTTTTTTCCTTCACCCTCAACTTTGCAAATCAAAATTTAAAATTAGATATCATTAGTCAATTTCACAAGTGAAATAGATCCATCCATACCACAAATAGACCACTTTTGACTCTTGCCAAAATACACCTCACCTTTCTATTATGGGCTGGAGCTTTTTCCCTCCTTTTCCCATCATGTCACTTTCATCCAAAGTAAAATACCACAATTGCCCCTGTCCACACCACCAAGCTTAGCTTTATTAGTTAAGAGGTGTTCATCTGTACCCAAAAAGTTGAATACCAAACTCACCGTACACTAAATACAAGTACAATAATATATATATATTTTTTCATATCTGAATATTTTTTAATTAATTAAAATATAAACTAAAATAATAATATATGAACTGGTGTATGAATGTATAAATGTAATGAGACTTGATTCATATCATTTTATTTCTATATGTTTGATAATATCAAATTCAGTATTTAGCACACAGGGTAATAATTCATATATATCACACGTTCGAGTTTAAAAATCGTATACTATTTATAAAATTAAATAAATAAATTTTTTTATCGTACTTTTTTGGACAGCTGGGGTGCCGCAAAAGTTCTAGAAGCACCAAGATGTCGTAGTGGCATTCTTGTTATTACACGAATTCTGGGGGGCTGTTACGTAATGCATGAGTGAAGCTTCCACGCTTGGGATTCTGTGTGCGTTACTGCGCCGCAGCGGCTTCTTGAGAATTATTATATTAATAATTTTTTATTATTATCATCCCTACGTAACGATCCATCGCTTCCGTAGCACCGTGCACCACCTCCCTAATCCAACGGTCCACGTCGCGCACACGCGACACCCGACACCGCCAACAACACCTCGACACGTGTGCCGACCCTCTTATCTGGCGCCCGCTGATTCGCTACGAGAATTTCACAGCGTACTACCCCGGACCCACCTTAATTTTTTTCTTTTATATATATATATATTATATTATATTACTATTATATTGTGATAAAAATAAAAATAAAAATAAATATTTTTTTATATTCTATTAATTTTTAAATAAGATTCTTAGACTTGAAGCATGTGAAAAAGATGAGTGCGAAAGGGGGCGAGGAGTCGAAAAGATGGAGGCTAAGGTGTGCTGTTCATGTTTGACTAGGAATATTTCCTCGTGAGCGCACACGCGCGCACAAGGTTGGTGGCGTTAGGTATTCTTCGCCCGCACGTGCCAGAAGCTTCTTCTCGTGCAACTCGGCACGTGCAAATATTTATTTGATATAGAAAAATAAATATACATGCAATGCTTTATAAACTACGTTGAACCGCCGGTCTAATTAACTAATTCGAACGATTCAGTTCAATTTGATTTTTAAATTGTATAAATCAAAAAATTATTTTAAATCGTTGGAATCGACACGCTATAATAAAATTAAATTATAGGGATGTATTATTCCATCTATATTCAAAATTAAGTTATAGAAATATATTTTTTAGACACATTATAATAACGTATCCCTATACACTCTAACGACTGCATATATATAGCGACACTAATAATAAGTGTCGATAGTTTTGTCAGCAATACTTTTTTCAAATTTTAAAAATATTTAAAAATATCGATATAATATAATTTTGTTATAGTAACAACCGATTTTTTTTTTTATTAAGTTATATTAAATTCCTCACCTTAAAATTAGATTAGCTGGTTTTATTTTCTACTAACAAATGATTTTGTCTTATAAAAAATAAAACTTGAAAATTTATATATCAAAATAATTTGGCCTAGAATAATAATAATAATAATAATAATAATAATAATAATATATATATATAATAAAATTATAATTATAATTAAGATTTAGGGTGTTATGATAGTATTATTAGCTAGTGATTCTTAATGCAATAATATTTTAGAGTCGATTGATCCAATTTTTAAAACATTAAAAATATATAGTACTATGTTGAGTTAGGCTTGGATATATACTACGACTAATAGTACACAATGTGGTTTAATTTCAAGCAATGAACTCACTCATTCCTAACAATTAATTGAATATTAATTGTAACGTACGAGTGTAAAAGTTGATAATTGTGACGCATGATCAAAGCGTTTGTTGTTTTAACGGTGTCCCGAATCAGCTGAATTTTTTTAAAAAAATAATTTTGAACAATTACTAATTCTCATAAGGTTGTTTAATTAATTTGATTCGTTTATTTTGTAGTTGTAAAATCTTACTCCTAAGGTCTTCAAGTTATTATGTTTTTTTCTTTTTCTTTTTGAGAAATATAGCAAGGTATTTATTTTTTTTATTAAGCTGGAAATGTGAAGTACCAAGATTCTGAGCTTGAAATCTCAGATATCAATCATCAAACTCTTTGCCACTAGAAATATATGATCGATGAAAAGTGCGATAAAATGTCAAAAATGATGCACCCTTTATAGCTTTCTAGTTAGTTTTTCAGAGTAATTAAGAAAAATCATGCACCTCAGAAATAAAATATGTTATTCTATTAAGTCATAGATAATAATTTTTTCACGGAACAACAACCAAACTCCTAATTCCTAATTAAAAAGAAAGAAAGATTCCTACTATATAACTTATTCTAATATTTGAACAGAGCCTATGGCCAATAAGTTTATAACACAAAATGCCTTTGTTTTTGGGATTATTAATAGCGTCATATATCTCAACTCTATTATTATTATTATTTTTTTAGTGTATAACACAGTAATAAATTTCAAATCATAGAGGTTGATTCACGTGTCATCGAATCGTTCACGAAGATCTTCTAATACTCCAAACCCACGATAGATCGAGTTATGAACCAGCTAGATCTATAATGCACTATTCAAAAGCCTTTAAAAGTAATAGGTTAATACAATATATGGTTTATCTCCCTCATAAGATGGCGCACAAATTTTTTATTTTCTCACGAAAGAATCGCTCGTATATTTATAAGGAATTTTAAGAACCTAATAAGATAAGTAAAAGATTTTGCCGAATCTGTTTATAATTAATTATTATACTAATATGACTAGACTATGTATCTAATTAAAATTTGAAATTAAAAGCGAGATTAAATTTAATCTAATTAAACAACATAGTAATCGTAGGATCAAGTCAGGTTTCTTTGTTATTGGGATAGGTGAATTCTTATGGATCCATCCCCCGAAGGAACCGGACATTATAATTTTTCATTCCCATCATGAGCGTATCCGATTCGACCAAACTCCAACGGAAAGGAAACTCATAATTGTGTTTCTCCTTTTGAAGAGGAACCCATGCATGCACAATGTGCCCTAGAACGTGATAAAATGAACTTGGGTTTACGGTGACATCATCTACATGACAACATTGTCGACACCATTGAAGGTGCCATTTACCTGAACAAATTATATGGCGTGAGGAATTTGTATTTTTGACTTATTGAGCCTCTGAAAATTAATTCTCCATGAATTATTCACGGCACAATGTTTCTAATTAATAACGTTCACGAGAAAAATACAAAGAGACCAAAGTTTGTTAAATTTCTATTCTGATGATCTCTACGCCTCGGAAACTCCATCAATTTCTAAAGTTTGACTTACTAATGTTATAACTTGTTGAGAATAATAGCTTAATATTGGATAAATGCATGAATTATCTTCTATATATATAATGTGAAAAAGTATCTCTCTCTATCTAATAAGCGCTTAAGTTTTTGAATTAATTTGAGTCATTTATTTCAATATCATCGGAATTTGGTTCCTAGTTCTTTATTTCTAACTAGCCTAATGGTCATGCATGCAATAGTCTCACATCGAAAATGAGTTGTGATTGAAAATATTACAAACTAAGAACCCAAATAATAAAAACCAAATTTAAGTATTTTAAGGCCATGATTTGAATCTAGCGAGTTATTATTGTTAATGGATAGGATCGTCATTGCTAGTATCACGAATACCAGCATTAAGTATGAGAAATAAGTGCTTAAATATCACGAATACCAGTATTAAGTATGAGAAATAAGTGTAAGTTTCAATCGGAGATTAAATATATATATTTTGTTCTTTTAAAAAAAGTATATTTGGGACCGAATTTATCATCATAAAGGTCATAAAGAGTTTTTAAAAGTCCATCATAAGTTAGATTTTTTATCTCATTATCTATTTTTACCATGAAACAAAGGTTCGAAGGTGCATCAGGCAAGACTTAAGTTTGAGACCTCCTTATTTAATTCCTCCTCGTCAGAGTCACAATCGTTACTCCAAATGACGGAGAAGGCTTTATTCTTCCTTTTCTCCTTTCCGGAAAACTTTCTTTGATTTTGGCAATAATAGCAGCTTAATTCGTTGCAATTGTAGCATTTGATGTCCCTTTTAATAACGTTTGATCTATCATTACCTTCACCGACCACCTAGCTCTATATATTTTTTTTTGTGATCTTCTTTAATTTTCTAGTAAGAAATGAGATCTCGTCGTTAGTGGCATTGTCGGATTCACTTCCATCTCCCTCGTTAGATTTGAGGGCTATATTTTTCGTTTCGATATGGATGATGGAAGTAGAGGGTTCCATTTTCACTCGCAACTCATAAGTCATTGAGGGACCCTATGAATTCCTCCAATGAAAATTTGTCGAGGTCGTGTGCTTCTTGAATGGCCGCCAACTTTGATTCCCAAGGTTCATTTTGAGGAAAACTCGATTCTAAGTATTTTTCTCATTAGATCTACATTAGAAAAATCTCTCCCTAAACCTTTAGACTATTAATAATATTAGTAAACCTAGTGTATATATTAGTAATATTTTGATTTGGTAGCATACAAAATATTTCATAATCACGAGTAAGTATATTTATCTTGAACTCTTTTACTTAGTTTGTCCCCTCATGAATAACTGTTAATTTGTTCCAAATTTCTTTTGTAGTTTTGCTTGTAGAAATCCAGTTAAACTCGTTCGAATCAAGAGCACATTAAAGAGTGTTCATCACTCTAGAATTCAAATTAAATTTACTCTTGTCATCTACTTTCCATGTGCTAGTTGCTGTGGTAGGCTTGGTGTCGTTGTTTTCTACAATATCCCAAATATAAAAACTCAAGGATTGTAAAAAAAAATTGCATCCACGCCTTTCAATAGGTGTAGTTACTTTCGGTAAAGAAGGGAGGACGGAAGATGAATTGACCTTCAATGTTAACGTGAAAAGTTGTCATCTCACGAAACAGTTAGTCTGCAACTATGAGCTGGATCGATGAAGCAAAGATTTTACTTCCTGGGGGCCAAAAGTACATTATACATAATATATTAGTATTTAAAAGTATTAATAAAGAAAATTATATATAATAAGTGTTGTAACATTTTATTATTAAATGTAACTTTAATTTCTTTAACCTATGCCTATGTAACTAATGGAGTTAAAACTCCTTTACTATTGCATTCATGTTAGTTTTTTCAAATTGAGTTAGCATACGAAACTTAACTCTAGTAATTAATTCTAAAGTTAATTATGTAGTAACCTTAAGTCCTATGAAGCCTATAAATAGAGAGCTAATTCACTCTCTTGTGACACACCAATACACAAACAAGAAACTAATAACTATTCAATTTGAGAGAGAAAAAAGGTCAAAGAAAATGTGTTCTTTTGGTGGAGCTTTGGGCTCATCTACTTATGCAGAGTTGGTGAAGCCACACGACGAGGGTCGAGCCGTTGTATCCTGGAGGGGACAAGTCAGTGTTCTGCTGCATCGGTTCAAAGGCTTTGCCTACCGCAGAGGGCTTGAATCTCCTTAAAGAGAGCGAGATATCCGTGCCTCGGCTTGATCGACTCGTTGATACTTTTCATATATTTTTGTAGTCTAACCTCCATTTTGTGTATTTACACCAACAATTTTAAGGAGATTCAAAAGATGAAGACTACACATGAAAAGTCCAACGATACTACCGGGGATCTTAACAAGCCCTTCCGCTTCAAAGGAGGCAAGAGGTCAAGATGCACTTGAAGTAAAAGAAAATGATGCTAGCGACACTAAGGTAAACTTAGTATCATCTCATTCTTTACCTAATAACAATCATTCTAGAAATACATATTTGAAGCCTAAGAAGAAAATTGAAAAAAATAGTGGTAGACCTCAATTTAAGAAAACTTCAAATAACCAAAGACCTCATTCTCAAGAGAAAAATTCTATAATTTGCTATGTCTGTGGCAAAAGTGGGCATATTGCTCGAAATTGCAAATTTTGAAAACGTAAAGCTTTACCTCAAGCTAACGTTACCGAGGAACCACTTGTGGCAATGATTACAGACATATGCCTGGTTGAAAATGCTAAAGGATGGTGGGCAGACTCTGGTGCCAATAGGCATGTCTGTCATGATAAGACTTGGTTTAAAGTTTATACTCCCTATGAACAATCAAGAAGTATCATGCTTGGTGATTCACATACTTCTGAAGTTTTAGGGAGTGGTGAGGTTGAGTTAAAATTTTCTTCTGGAAAGGTGCTCATCTTAAAAGATGTGTTGTATACACCTTTGATTAGGAAGAACTTGATGTCAAGTTTTCTTCTTAATAAAGCTGGCTTTAAACAGACCATTGAGTCTAATCAGTATGTTATTTCCAAGAATGGAAAGTTTGTGGGTAAAGGTTATACATGCGATGGAATGTTTAAATTAAACATTGAGAAGAAAGCATAATCTACTTCTGCTTATATGCTTTCTTCTGTGAATTTTTTGCATGCTCGTTTGTGTCACATTAATAGCAGATATGTTAGCTTGATGAGTAGTTTAGGATTAATTCCCAGACTGAGTAGTGATTTTGACAAATGTGAAACATGTAGTAAGTCAAAAATCACTAAACGATCTCATAAGAGTGTTGATCGAAGTACCGAATTACTTGAGTTAATTCACAGTGATATTTGTGAATTTGAAGGTACTCTAAATCGTGGAGGAAATAGATATTTTATTATATTTATAGATGATTTTTCTAAATATACTTATGTATATTTACTGAAAAATAAAAGTGATGCTTTTGACAGATTTAAAGTTTTCCTCCATGAAGTAGAAAATCAATTCGGTAAAAAGATTAAAAGAATTAGAAGTGATCGAGGTCGTGAGTATGAATCTACAGGATTCAATTCTTTTGTTCAGTCTTTAGGAATTATCCATGAAACTACAGCTCCATATTCGCCTGCTTCTAATGGAGTGGCTGAGAGAAAAAATAGAACACTTATTGAGCTAACAAATGCTATGATAGTTGACACTGGTGTACCCTTAAATCTTTGGGGTGAAGCTATTTTAACTGCAAGTTATGTCTTGAATCGCGTGCCACATAAGAAGTCTAAAATGACACCTTTTGAGTTGTGGAAAGGGTATAAGCCAAATTTGGGATATCTTAAAGTGTGGGGCTGTCTAGCTTATGTGAGGCTATCAGACCCTAAAAGACCCAAATTGGGTGTTAGAGCTGTCACTTGTATATTTCTTGGATATGCCTTGAACAGTTCAGCCTATAGATTTTTAGACATTGAAAACAATGTGATTTTTGAATCAGGAGATGCTATTTTTCATGAAGATAAGTTTCCTTTAAAATTAAAAAATAGTGGGGGCCAAGAATTTAAATGTCACGCCCCGGGATCGATACTGCGCCCCGGGCTCGTCAACAGATCCGCCGCCCATATGGGAAGCCCCGTATAAGCGTAGCGACTAACCTGCAAAGAAACATCTACACTAGCAGATATCAGAGCTGAAATAGTAAAAGCTGAAATAAAAGACATAAAATATAACTACAACTCACCAAAATACAGACCAACCTCACCATAAAACAAGAGTCTCTCAGAAAAGCAGAAAAGAAAGGTACAACTCGATATCTCACTACAAAAGTCGCTCGACATAACACACTCCAAAATAGTACAGGGGTACATCTACTCTCACTCTGATGATGACAGGAAGGGAACTATCTCGCGACTCCCTTACCTCGGTCAGAAGGAGCTGGATCAGCAACTGGAGCTGCAGGAACCGGAGCAGAAGTCCCTGGGGAGAAGACACCACGACGGGTGTGAGAACTACATCCCACAGTAGTTCTCAGTGGGTGCCGCCAACAAGCCCGACGGTCTGCCCACTAAGTCTACTAGAGGCATAAAGTAACATATGCAGTGCTGAAGGAAAGCTGGGAAAAGTAACTCTACAGCTACTATGCCTCTATCTAGATGCTCAACAGTGGGAACAGAAAGAACATGATGCCACAACTAACCCTCGTCTCTGATCACCCAATCTAAACTGACTGCCTCATCGGGTCCAGTCAAACCTGCGCCAACCTACTGCCGTTACGTCCCGGAGGAGCGGACTTACGTAGGGCGTCCATGACTGCCAACACAAGCACAGCCAGAGGGACAAATGCAACAACAAGTCGCGGTAGAAAAGCTCAAACTCACCGGTACAACAACCCGGTCTCGCCTACTCCGGAGTGGCACTCGAGGGGAGCGACCCACTCGAGTCAAAGTAACCCATAACAAGTATCTCTGTAAAGTATCTCTGTAAAGCTCAAATGTGGCTCATGCAGGCTATGATCCAAATCCTCGATCAACAAGATCGGCTAACAAACAAAACACTGACTCACTCACTGGCTGGAATCTACACAGCTGAGACTCACTGTCACTCTGACAGCGTCCAAGAACCCAGATCTACCATCACTAACACTCTCCCAAAGAAAATCAGATCTACAGACTGCTATCAACTCCACTCGGTCCCCAGACACGAGTGCAAATGCATCCCACAACCACCCGACCTCTCGGCCCACAACTCGGGCGAGGAAAAGCTAAGTCCATAGTGAAATGAAGTATCGTGATGTGGAATGTCTAGAGCAATAAAAACCTAGCCCAAGCTGGAGTTTTCTACAGACTGGCTGAACAAGATACATATGACAGGGGTGCTAGGTCAAGTTCCAAGATTTCACTACTTAACATAAAGTAGGAATCAAAAGATTCAACAACTGATATACAAGATACAACATACAGTTTTACACATGCTATTACTCCAATTTCTAACATGCATGATTCTACACACATAGAATTAGTACACAGTCCAGAGTTCTTGGAAGCAAGGTCACCCACCTGAAAGTTCTAACTGCCCGGAATCGTACAGCTGAGAAAGCCCAAAACAGTCAAATCACAAATCCCACCAAGCCAACAACACGGTAGAAGTGCTCACAACCTCCTGGGTACAAACATACACCAAAATTACACTTTAATCCACAAAAATTCCACATTCCCAAAATCTGTGGTGAACAGTCCCATTAACACGAAATTTTCACCTGAAAAACCTCCTCCAAAAATTCCAATAAAAATATGACGGCGATCCTCGCGAAGAGTAGATGTCGATAGTGTCATGAAACGTCGAATTCCGATGTCCGGATGAGGAGATAAAAATCCAACAAGAAGGTGCTATCCAATTTAACCAATAGTCGCAAAGGGGGTTAAAAATGTACCCAGAACCCCAAGAAAAGCTCAGTTCAAGAAAAAGTGTCCAACACGGGAGTTGTAGATTTACCTCTTACGAAACCGTCGCCACAGAAATCGTCTAAAAATACCATCGGGGCAGTTCTGTAGACCTCCCAGACTAAACTGCGACGAAAATGGGCCTCCAATAATAAATCGTCGCTCCGCACCCCGATGCAGAAGTCGCCGTCGTCGCCACCTCCAAAAATTCCGGGCCTCAGCAAGAAGATGCGCAACACAAAGATCTACAACTTTGCTAAAGGGGCCAAGGGCAGGGGAGCTCGGGAAAGGGGGCAAAAAGCCCCAGCAAGCCGGCCATTTATAGGCCCAGCCCGAAAACTGCATTTTTGGACTTTTGGCCCAGAAATTCGGGCGCCCGGTACTTCCGGGCTGCTACAGTAACGGGCCCGGCCCGTTACTGTTCACGCCCGGAAACCTCCCAGGCCTCCACGTAGCCCCCCCCGAACAGGCGACAGCTAAAAGGGCCAACCCCGTTGCGCCACGTGGCCGAAGCAGAGGCTGACGCGTGGCACCCACGAGCGGGAAGCGCGGGTCAACGCGCCCACATCGCGCCCCACGCGCGCCCACGCGCGCCTGTTGGGCACACTTCCCGAGGTACCCACTCCCCACACCGTGGACCGCGCGCACAACACCACCCAACCCCGTGATGCCACGTGTCCACCCCTGGTCCACCGTACACCCGCGCCACTGCGTGGACCGCGCGCACCAAGACCGGCCAATGCTAGCACGCCACGTGGCATGACCACGGTCCACCGTGCACCCCGCCAAGGTCCATGGACCGCGCCTGCTGCGCCGGCCAACCGGAGCGCGCCACGTGGCCCGCGCCCGGTGCACGACTCCCGCGGTGGACCGCGCGCCTATGCCGCCGCCAGCCGCCGCGCTCCGCCACCGCCGGCACCGCTCCGGCCGCCGGAACAGTAACCCTTGCCTCGAAAAACGTGTTTTCGCATCCGGGCTCCGAAAAATTCAAGTAAAAAGTCCATCTTGACCATTTTCGCGCGCTGAATCCAAATCTGATGCCCGATTGGCCAAATTCCACTTCTAAAATTTCCCAAAAATTCCCGGAAAAGTAAACTTGATCTTTTTTCGTGCCGGGTCACTTTCTTGGTTCCAATAAGCGCGCACAAATCTCAATCATCCAATATGGGCTTCCTGATAAGCAATTCTTGCTCCAATTACTCCAGAAATCCAATAACTTGGGCCCGACACGTGCACAAACACCTCCCGAAGACACTAATCCAACAATAACCCTTAAGCGGGGATTCGGGTCCTCACATTAAAAGTGTTTCGAACAAACCAAATTCTTCAAACTCTCTTTCGCAAAACCAAGAACAATATATTTTTGAACCTAGAAAGAGTAAAAGAAATAGAATAGAAAAAGATTTTGGCCCTGGTTATGTTATTCTTAATATTGAAGAAAACTCATTTTCTTTACAAGAAGTTTTATCTTCAAATGACGCTATTTTTTTGGAAAGAGGTTGTAACTGATGAGATGGAATCTCTAATTTCTAATAAAACTTGGAAATTAGTGGATTTACCTCCAGGCTGTACAACAATTGGTTGTAAATGGGTCGTCAGAAAGAAATTAAAACCGGATGGGAGTGTAGACAAGTATAAAGCGAGACTTGTCGCAAAAGGTTATAAACAAAAAGAAGATCTAGACTTCTTTGATATCTTTTCTCCGGTTACTAGGGTGACATCCATCAAAGTTCTCATTGCTATTGCAACAATATATAATTTACATATTCATCAGATGGATGTAAAAACTGCCTTTCTGAATGGTGACCTAGATGAGGAAATTTATATGGACCAACCTGAGGGGTTCATAGAGCCTGGACAAGAAAATAAAGTGTGCAAGCTAAATAAATCCCTTTATGGCTTAAAGCAGGCACCCAGACAGTGGCATGAAAAATTTGATTCTTGCATGATTGAGAATGGCTTTAAATCAAACGAGTGTGATAAATGCATCTACTACAAAACTTTTGAAAAGTTGCATGTAGTTGTTAGCCTTTATGTGGATGATTTGCTAATTTTTGGCTCTAACTTAAATGTTATTAATGAGACAAAAATTATGCTAAATCATTATTTTGAAATGAAAGATCTTGGTGAGGCTAACTTCATTTTGGGTATGAAAATTACCAAAACACCAGATGGTATTTTTCTTGATCAGTCGCATTATGTTGAGAAAATTTTAAGAAAGTACAACTTTCTTAATTACAAGCATGTGACTACACCTTTTGATTCAAGTGTTCACTTATTTCCCGTTAAAAGTGAAAATGAAATTATAAATCAAAAGGAATATGCTAGTATATATGATTGGAAGCTTGCGGTTTGCGACTGATTGCACTAGACCTGATATTGCATATGCAGTAGGGATACTTAGTAGATTTACAAGCAAGCCGGGTACAGAGCATTGGCATGCCATGGAACGTGTGATGAGATATCTCATTGGTACCAAAACTTATGGCTTGTTTTATGGGAAGTATCCTGCTGTAATTGAGGGTTATAGTGATGCTGATTGGAATACCTTATCAGGTGATTCTCTCTCTACCACTGGTTATATTTTTACTTTAGCAGGTGGTGCTATATGTTGGAAATCTAAAAAGCAAACTATCATTGCTAATTCAACCATGGAAGCCGAGCTTATTGCTTTAGCTTCAGCTAGCGAGGAAGCTAGTTGGTTGAGAGACTTATTGTCTGAGATTCCATTTCTGGAGAAACCAGTTCCATCTGTGTTGATACACTATGATAGCACAGCTGCTATTGGTAGAGTAAGAAACCGTTATTATAACGGTAAATCCAGATCCATGAGAAGAAAACACAGTACTGTGAGATCATATATGAACAATGGTATTATCAATGTAGATTATATAAAATCTACTGATAATCTAGCAGATCCATTAACCAAGGCCTTGGGAAGAGAAAGGATCTGGAGTACATCGAGGGGGATAGGGTTAAAGCCTATAACATCATGAACCACGTATGAGGATACCCAACCTGATGATCAGAGATCCTGAAAGTCGTGTTCAATGGGAAAAACGAATCATATGGTGGTCGTAAAGAATGCACAACATATAGATCTACATGATCTAATATTTACCTATCCCTATGATGTGAGTGCATTCATCCTGTAATGGAATGAGGGTTGAGTTATTACACTCTTAATGGAGTCTGTGGCTCTTATGAGCAGGGTGTCAGAATTACAGGAGCACCCTTGACGGATTTCACCTATGTGAGCATGGAAGTGGGGCCGCTTTCTATGAGAATAGGCTTTTTCTCAAAAATGCTCATGATAACCAGGATAAGCACAAGGTCGTAACGTGCTAGCTAGTAAAGCTCATGTCAACACCTGGATTGTTATATGTGAGCAGTGACACTCTATTTCCCTTAAGCAGCCAAAGTTCAAGTCTGAGACCACTCTGGCTCTGAAGTAGAGATCATTGTTTCACTAAGTGAAGGTTCAATGCAGAGCACACCTTCTTTATGTATAATGATCCCTCTTTGACCGTCAAACTCTCTTTAATAATAAAATGAGTGGGGGAATGTTGTAACATTTTATTATTAAATGTAACTTTAATTTCTTTAACCTATGCCTATGTAACTAATGGAGTTAAAACTCCTTTACTATTGCATTCATGTTAGTTTTTTCAAATTGAGTTAGCATACGAAACTTAACTCTAGTAATTAATTCTAAAGTTAATTATGTAGTAACCTTAAGTCCTATGAAGCCTATAAATAGAGAGCTAATTCACTCTCTTGTGACACACCAATACACAAACAAGAAACTAATAACTATTCAATTTGAGAGAGAAAAAAAGTCAAAGAAAAGGTGTTCTTTTGGTGGAGCTTTGGGCTCATCTACTTATGCAGAGTTGGTGAAGCCACACGACGAGGGTCGAGCCGTTGTATCCTGGAGGGGACAAGTCAGTGTTCTGCTGCATCGGTTCGAAGGCTTTGCCTACCGCAGAGGGCTTGAATCTCCTTAAAGAGAGCGAGATATCCGTGCCTCGGCTTGATCGACTCGTTGATACTTTTCATATATTTTTGTAGTCTAACCTCCATTTTGTGTATTTACACCAACAATAAGAATTCGATGTAACAAAATACAAAAGAAAATTTAAAAATATTTGCTTATCATTCAAACATTAGAATAGTGATCGACGTTCCTTCAAATCATGAAATTCATCAATGATTGAATCAATAGTAAACTTTTCGGCAATTTCCCTTTCAATATATACAATCAAAGGATTAGTGAGAAAGTCATCATCCATCCCGGAGATCAGTTTTGATAATATTCATAGCAGAAAATGCTCGTTCAGTAGTAATAGTTGAAACCGAAATAATTAGTACAAGTTTAACTAATCGATACAGAAAGTGATCGATATATTTCTAACTTTTTTGTTGCCACCAACCATTGGCATAACTCAAAAATAATTGTCAATTTTTGCACATCGGAATGTTGCGAAATTTCAAATTTATAATGATGAAGTTCTATTCTCAACTCTTCTTTTTCTAACTCGATAAAATCTTGAGTATAATACATTTTCGCAAGATTACAAATATTATCAATATTAAAAGATTTGCAACCATCCTTAGAATCTATAACACAACTTAGAGTAAGTAATTCTATCATATTGTCACTAAATCTTGCACTTAATTCTTGCAAGTGACAATCTATTGCACCATTAAAAATATCAACTCAATAGTGATACTCAAGTGTAATGTGGTCTCATTGAAAACGAGCACGACCTCCTCTTCTCACATAAGGAGAAGACATAATTGGAACTTTTATGTCATATTTCGCGCACAAAATAGCTTTATTTTGTCAAAAAGAGAACTCCATCCTTCATGTCTAAGCTTTTGAATAAGTGATTTTGCTGATGTCACAAGATCCATAGCATTAAGAATGTCTTGAGAATTATGTTGCAAATGTTGACAAAAAATGTAGGTCACCTGCGTTATTTCTTTCAAACAATGTAAGATAAATAAAAATTTA
Organism: Tillandsia leiboldiana; assembly: GCA_029204045.2. Taxonomy (NCBI): domain Eukaryota; kingdom Viridiplantae; phylum Streptophyta; class Magnoliopsida; order Poales; family Bromeliaceae; genus Tillandsia; species Tillandsia leiboldiana. The sequence continues at coordinate 7,088,602 of CM055076.1, read as the reverse complement.
AAAGATGTCATTGGCCTATGAGCTAAATGTGCTTCACCGCATTGAAATGAATTAGATCCTTCATCAATAATATTCTCTAAAACTGTGCATGTTGCTTTAAATATTCTTAGCAAACTTGTCATAGATCTAAATTGTGAACTCCAACGAGTATCACCGGCCCTTTGCAAAGTGCCAACTCGAATGAGTCCGATTCCTATCTCAAGCTCATTGTTTTCAATCATTTCGGTCATTTCAAAACTATGAAATTTTTTTAGTTCATCATTTCACTTGGTAGAAGATCCAACAATGTTGAAAATAGTACTTAATTTTAAATAAAACTCATAAACCTCAAGAACATCTTTAGATACCGCAACCAAAGCCAATTGGAGATGATGGGCTAAACAATGGATATAGTATGCATAGGGGCAATCATTAGAAATTAATGCTCGTAATCCATTTCATTCACCTCACATATTCTTTGCCCCGTCATAATCTTGAACTCGAGTATTTTGAATATCAAGACTATAACGAGGAAGAACAAAATAAATTGCATTCTTCACGTTTAATGCTTTAATATCAGAGATGTGAACAAGACCAAAAAATCTTCCCTAAGCCAAACCTTGTACATCAACAAATCTCAAAATGATAGCTAACTGCACCTTTTTTTATTCATTGCGTGTTTTGTCAACCATTATAGAAAATTGGGAGTCATCAATTTCATCTTGAATTTTTCTTATTACTTTCTCCACTAAAACTTGCAAAAAAAAAAAAAAAAAAAAAAAAAAAAAAAAAAAAAAAAAATTGCGTATCCGGTGAAGTATAAGAAGCATTCTGCCGAGCATTTTCTAAAATAACTTTTGTAATATCTTCATTAAGAAAAGAGAACACTTCCAACAATTCTAGAAAATTACAGCGATCAATAGATTCTTCACTTTCGTCCCCGACCCCTCATAGCACATCCTTGAAAAATAAGATATCTAGCTGTAATTATTGATGCCGTAAGGCGTAAACCATGTTTGTCTTTTGCTGTAATGCTTGCCTATGAATCACATTTTGAATATGTTGAGATTGTTTCGTCAATTGTTCGTCAGCTCTTTCTACAACTTCCTGAGGTGAGTTTGGTTCCCTATCTATATAATTTAGAAAATCACATCTTTTTTTATCTTTAACTTTTTTTCAATTATGAAAACCATCAACAATGAAGGCATTTTGTGAAGAATGCCCATGTGGTTTGTTAAAAAGAAAGCATGGTAGACAAAATGCGGCATCATTGATTGGAGAATATTATAACCACAATTTGAATGATTCAAACCAGAAAGGTTGGAAGCGACGTTGATAAGAAAGAGTCCCACTTTTTGTATATTCCAAAAGTCTTGAGTGATATGAACCATTAATTATATATATCCGTCGAACTTCATCACATTGTTCAACGGGATAATTCCAAATTTGGGGTCGTAATTCAGGATCTCGCTCAAAGGGCATGCCAATTCCTGGAGATTTCAAATGACAACTTTGGGAACCTGAAGCCTTATTTCTATAAATAACTTCCTGTTCATTAGCTTTCGAGTTTTCAATATTTTATTTTTTTTTAAAAAAAATGAGTGTAGTTGTCCTTCTCATTAAAATAATAATGATCTAGAGATCTACAAAAAGATTATATCAGGAAATTAACTAATTAAGTACTAAGATCTAGTCTATATATATAATATAATTTGCAAATCATATAGAATTATGTAAAAGAAAACAACAAAATCTTAAAATAAATTACAAATAATAATTATTTTACTAACAGCAAATAATTTATTTTAACTAATAGAAAAAAAAAAAAAAAAACAGAAAGGCTTGAGGGGATATTTTACCTTGGCTAGTCGTATGAAGGATTTGTGGTCGTTAGCTTCAACGACTGCGACGAGCGAATGAAGGAACGGAGATCAGTCGACAACGATGGCGAAAGAGTGGAGAGAAGGTGGAACCGTGGATCGTGGGAGGCCGGAGGGGTATATCGCATAGTCGCCTAGTTTTGTAGGCCGAACCCGATCGGCCTACGCGTCGAGCGGTGAGCAAGAGCCGGAGAGAGAGATGGAGAGAGAGTTAGAGAGATAGAAAAGAGAGAGATTGAGATTTAAGAGAGAGAGAAAATAGACTAAGAGAGAGCGATTGAAGGAGCGAGAGAACTCAGAGAATGAGTGAAGTTGTGGTCTCGTGAAGAGATAGAGAAGAGAGAGAGATGTAGCGATTGAGAATCCCGTTACGTGTTGCGACTTACAAGGAGGAGGCAGGCGGCGGCAGATTTCCTGGCCCACAAAAAGTAGTAATTTTTTTTTTTAAAAAAAAATCCTTTTGACCTCTAAACTTTATAATATTTTAATGTTTTTATTAACTAATATAGAACTTCTATGTAATTTTAGGGCTCATGGCTATTGTGGGCCTCCACATAGCCCATCCCTGACTGTGAGAGCTATGATGTGATATCACTTGTTAGATCGTTGGCGCTAACCGTTAATCGCAAAAGCTCGAGTTGTTAGAAAGATGCAACCAATTCATTTAAATCGAATAGACACAGCGTCCACGGATCTCGATTGTGACTCAGTCCAACCAGCCTCACACCATTTTGAATATGACTCGGCTCAACCCGGCCTCCCGCCATTTCAAACATAACTCGACCCAATTAACTTGGCCTCTTACCGCAAGGCAGGATGCTGACCCCTTTAAGCAAACAAGTACTAGTTCACAAGTTTGGTAGGAGTTACCTCTTGAACTCGTCGAAGCTAACTACTCTACGGATTTGGTAGGAGCTACATCGGAACCCGTAGAAGATGGATTTGGTAAGAGCTACCTCGCAACTCGTAGAAGCTAGCTACCCCACGAGTTTGGTAGGAGCTATCTTGGAACTCGTAGAAGCTAGCTATCCCATGGGTTTGATAGGAGCAACTTCAGAACTCGTAGAAACTACCTCTAAAATCTCACGTTAATTACCAGATAAACATGAAATTAATTATTTGTGCTATATAGTTTTAGGAGTGGTTGGCATGATTGCTTTATTTTGGCCACATACTAACACATCAAAAAAATACAAATCCTAATCTATATATAGTACATTTAGATAATTTCGGGCCCTTTAAACATAGATGAAATTGAAGAGCCAATAATATAAGCTAATGAACAGTATTATTTCATGGCTCTCCTCATCATTTTTCTAATCATCATCTTCTTCATCATTTCGGAAGATGAACTTTTTCTCTTCCCACCAATCATTGTGCAATGTCTTGTCCACTTAATATCTTTCATATAAAGCAACACAATCCGATAAGTTTTATTGGTATACCTCATTTTGTCTCTTGCAAGAAATAATTTATTATAACTTTACTATATGATCTTGCAGTTTGTGTTATTTTCCATTGAAGTTGTTAAAATTACTCGATCAAGATGAGCGCATTTATAGATCTTTTGATCAGTAATGAACTTTTCGTTACAACAGAAATAAAACCTTCATCTTAGCCTATTCGGTCCAACATTGGAGCCAGCATTACATGCCGAAACCATGCATGCATGGTGCCGAATAAAACACTAAAGTATGTTTGGTTCTTCGAAAAAAAAATGAAAATAAAAAATTTGGAAAAAGTAATTTTCCAGTTTTTTACCTCTTTTGTTCCAAGGTTTTCAATAAATAATTTTTTAGAGAAACCAAACACTCCTAACACTTAACCTCGGAACCAAATCTTCTTCGTCAGCATGAACAATGCAATTCTTAAACGCTTATTTTACTCTTTTGCAATAAAAAAAGTTTTAGACACTGAGCATTATTTTTCATAACAAAAAATAAATAAACAATTATATATAATAGCATTTTTAAAAAGAAAAAATTAAGGTCGGAACGGTTTTTCCAATTAATCGTCACGTGTTATTTTTATCAAAATTTGAATATCATAAGATTTTCTTAAAAAAAAATTTAAATTTTTTTTTAAAAATATTAGTATTAAAAATACTCTCTGTTCAGAAGCTGATCTCCAATCAAGTTTTATCCATAGCATTTGGCTGTAAATTTGAGATATTGGTTCATTCTCATCATCACTACAAGAATCAAAATCCCATGAAATGATGTGCACAAAAGTTTGGGTGAGTGACTTGAGTGGGTCAATGACTGAGTCCTCAAAAGGACAATAATCCCAACTACGGCGTGCGAATTAGGTAATCATTAGCCATCTTTGGTTGTTCATGTTGCGTTAGGTTTCTTCTATTCGGACCAATTATGAGAACAAGTGTTCCATCCACATTTGTACACATAATCCACATTATCAACATTAATTGCAAAAAAGTTTTTCTTTTTTCTTTTTTTTGGCCCTCCGATTTTTGTATTCAAAGAAAAAATTCAATTAGTAATGATGATTAGAAACGGATGGAATGAATTTTACTAGTCATATCGAAGTGACCAGTAAAAAAAATTTCACTCTTGATTGAATAGTATGTGTATCATACATCCCAAAATAAAATATATGAATAGCATTCCTCTTATAATTTTGAGTATTTGCTTGACTCGATTTCAAAAACTGACTTCTAAAAAATAAATAAATAAATAAAAATTTTACTGTAGAGATAGGAGAAATGATCTTTTAGATCCCAAAAGATTGAATAGTATGTATATCATACATCCCAAAATAAAATATATGAATAGCATTCCTCTTATAATTTTGAGTATTTGCTTGACTCGATTTCAAAAACTGACTTCTAAAAAATAAATAAATAAATAAAAATTTTACTGTAGAGATAGGAGAAATGATCTTTTAGATCCCAAAAGAATAGAAGAATAAGTGTTCCATCCACATTTGTACACATAATCCACATTATCAACATTGGGAAAAAAAAATTTAAATTTTTTTTTTTTTTTGCCTTAGGACTTTTGCATTCAAAGAAAAAATTCAATTAATAATGATAACTAGATATGTTCAATGATTTGTTTGTTATTTATAATTTTGAGTATTCGGTTGGCAAATAAAAAAAAAATTGAGCTTTTTTTTTTTTTTGAGAGAGAAAGGTAGCATGTTACCCATTTCGTTTATTTTTAAAATAAACTTAGCTGAAAATGTAAAGCACCTAGGTTTCGAATTCGAAATCTCATATATCAACTAAAAAAAAAAAAAAAATTGAGTTTTTGTTGGAGCGATAGATGAAATGATCTTTTAGATTCCAAAAAAATAGAAGATCCAATTTTAAAGCTTCCACTTCTGCTGCTGCAATAGAAGGTTAATATATAGTTGGACTTAAGTTGTTTGTAATTTCTCGAATAATTTCATTCAAACAGCACTTTTATGGACTAGACCAGATTAGTCCTAAATGTGTCTTTATCATTATCCTCATATGAATAGCGTTGTTATCTCATTCCCTCTTTTCAATATAGCAAAATTTACAACAAACCTTTCATTTTGCTAAATATTTTTGCAAGAAGTGACAATAGCTTAAAGAAGGAATATAAGGTGATATTAGAATAAGTTATTTGAAGCATTGGTTGTCAAGCAAGTCCTTTCATTATCTTCACATTTTAGTAAAAATGGAAATTTTATATTAGAACTTCTTATGATAAGAAACCATTTTAGCTTGTCGTCATAATGACAGCTCTAAATATTCTTGTGACGCCCCATTTCCCAGGGGGTCACCCATCCTAGAACTACTCTAGCTCTAGCACGCTTAACTCTCATGTTCCTCTTGGATCTTGCTACCATCCAAAATGCTATAGCCGGGTTAGAGAATTTTAGTCCTATTATATCATTTATATAGAGGACTAATCCAAATTTCGGGGGTGTCACATTCTTCCCCCCTTTAAGCCCTGACGTCCACGTCAGGCTCAAGCACACTCACAAGCACCAGGCGATGTGAGACTCGTCTCGCTAGCCTTAGCCGACCTTGTGAGGAGCTGCACTCCACTCACAACGGTCATTAGCCGGGGAGCCTCGCTCTACCCGCTATATAACCCTGGCTCAGCCGAGACTCATCTCACATTTCCGGCTGGTGAATGGCTCTGATACCAAATGTTACGACCCGGCCCACTAGCAATAATAACTCGTTGGGCCCAAACCACAGCCCAAAATGCTTAAGCCCGGTTATTATTACAAGTTTCCATGTCTCATATAAACCCAATCACAATTCCATCCACATCCGATGTGGGACTATTGGGAGCGTAACAGACTCAGCCCAAGATCACCAGGCGATGTGAGACTCGCCACACACTTCCGGCTGGTTATTGGCTCTGATACCAAATATAATAATGGGGGATGCAACACGAGGACTTCCCAGGGGGTCACCCATCCTAGTCCTACTCTCACCCAAGCACACTTAACTGCGGAGTTCTGATGGGATCCGGTGCTTTAGTGCTGGTATGATCGCATCCAAATTCCGGGGGTGTCACAATTCTGCTTGGAGAGTACGTATGGTTTTTTTTCTTATAAAGAAGTTGTATCAAAAGTTAGGTGAAACAGATACTACCGAAAACTCTGTTAAACGTTATACAACAACTAAGATAAATCTTCTAAGTTACAAATCTATATAACTCTAAATTAATCTCCCTAATTTTTTGTCCACATGTCAAGTTCTGGTTAATTTTATTTTAGTAGGGTCTATATGTCAGTCTCTTCACATTTAACCCGTTTTGTAAGAACTACAAAGTTTTGGATTTGTAAAAAAGTTTCTGGGGCGAAAATTCTTATAAGAAGTAAGTGATGTAATAATCGTAAAATTCAAATGAATAAAAAATTTAAAAAATATATTTTCTAGAATTTTAAATTTCTGGAGTAATCGTAAAATTCAAATTAATAAAAAATTTAGAAAAATATTTTCTGGAGTTTTAAATTCCGAAAATTCGATTTTCGGAGGGGTTCCCGCAAAGAAACGTCTAACCTAACGAAACAAGATCTGATTCTGACGAAATAAAAATGCTATCTGAACGGTCGGATCGCGCTGAACGTCGTGGTGAAGTTCGATTTCTATTTCGGTGAAGCAAAACCATAAAAAATGCAAAACAAGGTATTTTACAACAGTTTTTATGAAAAATAAGTGATATTGTATGCCCCATTTTGCATGAAAATCGACGAAGAGGTACCTACGAGCAAGATATGCGTGCTATCAACGACCTAATAAAAAATAATATGATTGAGGGACCTTAATACATTTTGTTGCATTCCTCATCTTTATATACATGTAAGGAGATAGAAACCCTAAACCTAGGTCACCTCCTCCTATTTCCTCACTGTGACATCCCCGGAATTTGGATTAGTCCTGTATATAAATGATATAATAGGATTAAATCTCTTAATCCGGCTATAATATTTTGGGTGGTAGTAAGACTCAAGAGTTTAAGAGAGTTAAGCGTGCTAGAGTTAGAGTAGTTCTAGGATGGATGACCCCTTGGAAAGTTGGGGCGTCACAGGTATCAGAGACAATCACCAGCTGGAAATATGAGATGAGTCTCGGTTGAGCCAGGGTTATATGGCGGGTAGAGCGTGGCTCCTCGGCTAATGACTGTTGTGGGTGGAGTGTAGTCCACACAAGGTCGGTTAAGTCTAGCGAGACAAGTCTCACATCGCCTGATACTTGTGAGTGTGCCTGAGCCTGACGGGGACGTCAGGGCTTAAAGGGGAAAAGAATGTGACACCCCCAGAATTTGGATTAGTCCTGTATATAAATGATATAATAGGACTAAATCTCTTAACACGGCCATAACATTTTGGGTGGTAGTAAGACTCAAGAGGTTAAGAGAGTTAAGCGTGCTAAAGCTAGAGTAGTTCTAGGAAGGGTGACCCCATGGAAAGTTGGGGCGTCACACTCACTCAGCTGCCGCCACCTGAGGATCTAGTCGGCACTACCCACCTCTAGCGTTCCTCTTCGGCCACCTGGAACCATCAACAAGCCAAGATCCATCTCTCTCTCCCTCTCCCTCTCGGGTTGTAGAAAACCTGAGACAACCACTAGTGGTCGTGCCGCCTCAAGACCACGCCCACCGCCCTGACTAACTCAGGCGCTGCCGAGCCTTCCCCGATGCCCTTCGGCCAGCCAACTTGTCACGCCCCGGCGTCGAAACTGCGACCCGGGCTCGCCAACAAATCCGTCGCCCATACGGGAAGCCCCGTATAAACGAAGCGACTAACCTGCAAAAGATCAACTGCACTATACAGATATCAGAGCTTAAAAGTAAACTACTGAAATAAATATATACAACTCCTCAAATAGTACATGTCAGGTCCTCACAATACATAAGTCTCTCCAAAATTAAAACTCTCAAAAGTAAAATGTACATGATACAAACCAAAAATCACTGACAGTACTAATACATCACCAAAAGAGTACATCTACTCTCACTTGAAGAAGTGTGATGACCCGGATCTTCGCAGAGCTGCTGTAGTGCATTGGGGTGGCTATTGGAGGCTTACATGGTGTGTTGGAGGTGTTTGGGTCATAATTTGGCTCAAGTGTTGGACTTCGGGCTTATTTGGATCACGTGGGTGATCGGAGGACACCGTGGAGAGTTTAGAGGTGGTTTCGCGCGAATCGGATATTAAAATTGGGTCCCGCGCGAAATTCGGGCTAAGAATACACTTCCGGGAGCCTCCGGCAAATTTTAGAGTTGGAATTTGGCAAAATGGACGTCAAATTCGGATTCGGCGCGCGAAAACGGTCAAAATGGACTACCTACTTGACTTTTTGGGCTCCGGTTACTGTTCACCGCCGGAACAGTAACTCCGGCGATCGCCGGCGGCGGCCAACGGCGGCGGGCAGCGGCGGAAGGCGGCGGCGCGGCCTCGGGCAGGCGGAAAGCGGCGGCGGGCAGGGCGCGTGGGCGCGGGCAGGGTGCGCGGTCCACGCGGCCAGCGTGCACCGGAGCGGGGGGGCCACGTGGCGTCTTCCCTTTCGATGGTTCACGGGTCGCGGTCCACGGAGCATAGCGGGGTGTACGGTGGACCGGAGCGTGGACACGTGGCACCTTCTTATTGGCTCGGTGCAGTGGTCTCGGCGCACGCAGGGTGCGCGGGCAGGCCGGGCAGGCCGGGCAGGTGCGCGGGCAGGCTGAGGAGGTACGGGCTGGTGGTGTTGACACGTGGCAGATCGGAGTTCGTCGGGTGCACGGAGTGGGTGCACCGGGTGCAGCGAGTGTGGGGCCTTGGCACGTGGCGCGCGAGGATTGGGTGTGCTACTGTGCGCGTGCGGCGGGGCAGGTGGCGTGGCAGGCGGCGGTTGGCAGGCGTGGCAGGCGGCCGGCTGGCGTGGCCGGCACGGCGGCGAGGTGGCGCACGCGGAGGCCACGTGGCGGCCCGCCATTGGCGGGCGTCAACTGCCCCGTTGACCAGGGTGCGCCACGCGGCGTGAGTTGAGAGGCCGGATCCGCTGTTTCGTGTTCGGGGACACGAGTCGGTGCGTGGAGCGGGTCGGACGGGTGCGCGGTCCGACCGGATCGGGTGTGCGGGCGTGGGCTGTGTGGGCCGAGTTACTGTGCGCGCCCGAAACCGGGGCCCGAAATATTCGGGCGCCCAGAAGTTGGGACCAAATGGGAATTTTCCCAATTGTTTCCCTCAGCCTATAAATACCAACCGGAGCCCCTTCTTTTCGAGTTTTTCTCCCATTTTCGAGCCTCTTCTGCCCGAGCCACCTTAAGGAGATTTGTTCACCTCTTGATCCTTGATCTTCCTGCTAAGTCCTAGGATTTTTTTGGAGCACGCATCCCGAGGTTCTCCATTTTACGGCGCGGCGCGACGTTGTATTTCCTGTTTCCTTCTTCGGCGCAGCAGTGATGTTTTAGCTCCCCTGGGCTACCCCGAGGTCCTTTTTCGATGATTCTTGCGCCGCCTAACTCCTTACAGGTAGGGCTTCAACTTTCATTTTGATTGCGATTTTCCATTTCGAGGTTTTGGCACGGATCCCGAGGCAAACAATGACCCCTTTTTGCTGTGTGGATTTCCTTGACAGCAGCAGAGTATTTCGGCCATATCTTCGCGCACGAGCGTCAGACGGAGACGATCTTATACAACTTTTTCATCTACGGATCGCAAGGAACGCGCTCGTATTTTTCTTGGATTTTTCAGAAAATTGTTTCGAGGTGATAATCACTGTTTTCTCAGTGTACTGTGTACAGTTTTTCTTCACAGTTTGTTGATTGGATTACCACCTTGACGAATTTATAACTTGGCTTACCGAACTCTGATTTGGGCGTGCAAGGTACCGTTATGAAGCTATCGACGCGAGGATCGCCGTGATATTTTTCTGGGAATTTTCTGGGCACTTTCTGCAGGTGATAATTTAACAGTTCTGGGACTGTTGTTGTATGTATTTGTAAGCGCATTATTTGGGAGCCTAAGTGTTTTTAGTGGACTTGGTGTTGTGCCAGGAGTGTTGCGGGTGTGCTGACCTTGTTGGAGCAAGGGATTGGAGTTTTGGGTATTTTCAGCTGTACGGACCCGGACAGTTAGCGCTTCAGGTGGGTGGTTGTTGCTTGCCTCTACATCTGACTTACTCACTAAGTTTATTAGAAAACCCCCAATGTTGAGCATATTGATTGAGTATCCTGCATGTTTGACTGATATAGATGTGAGCCTATCATCTGAGATTTCTTTGGTGGATATAGCATGTTGGGGATATTACTGGGGTAATACTGCTGTAGGAACATGATCATTGGAGTAATTTATTATTGATAATTGACATGCTACTTTAGCACCCAGATTTTATGAAAATGGATTAAATAGATTAATTGGTGGGACATAATGATTTATCATTGTGCGGGTTTCACTCTGGGGATTTATTATGGATCAGGGATCATATACATGTGTAGTTGACTGATGATTTTGGCATGACTGTTTTATCTGTGTGGATATTATTAATCGATACACATGTAAAACTATTACTTGACTTTCTTTCTCTCCCACATTGTATGAGGACTTTTGCATGCTTATTTGGACATCTAGATAGACCACTATTTTATTGCTACACTATCATATTGGGATTTGACTTAGGAGAAACCATGATTGCTTTCTTTCTCCTTCTTATTTAGACTTTTGAGTCATGTAGCTCGGGTTCGAGCAGAGGTTTGGGATAGTGTAGCCGGGACCTGAGGGTCAGAGATAGGGAGTACTTGATGTTGGATTGTGGGTTATTGCGGCAACCGCGGATAGTAGGCGGTTGACCGGATCTGGATTATTTTGCCCATTTGCGGGTTGTGGGTTATTGCGGTGACCGCGGACTTTGGGCGGTTGACCGGATGTTTACCATTGCATCAGATTGGGTATCAGTTTTCTCTAGTGGATGGTGTTTCCCACTTTTGAGTATTATTGCATCTGATCGGGGTTTTGTTAGTGGACGGAGCTTCCCACTTTGATCATAGTCTTGATCCAGTCATGCTATTGTGAGACAGCGGTTACAGAGATGCTTGATACAGTGATACTTTACTCGTGTGGGTCGCTCCCCTCGAGTGCCACTCCGGAGTAGGCTCTTCACAGTGCCGTGCGCCGGGCACCATGGTGAGTTGTGAGTGCTGATTGGGATTTCGAGCCTTGTGTGCTGGTCCCCTACTGAGTTCTTGAGTTCGACAGCAGAGCAGGCAGTACCAGTTTTCACTGGTGGCACTAGATTGGGTCTATTTGGTCAGATACTGTTTCCTGATGCACTCATGCCGTCATTTCTTTCGGTGTTGCATTTAGAGGCATACTTGTGGTGTTTTCCCCTTTTATTCAGTAGTTCTGTTTACAGCTTTACCACTTGTCCTTTTTTCTTGCCTCTAGTAGACTTAGTGGGTACGCCAGAGCTTGAGGCTTTACCAACAGGGGGAGGCTACTGGTTTACTAGTGGTTCTCACCCCCATTGTTGTTGTTTCCCCTTTTTCTCCCCCCTGTTTTGCAGTGTCCTCTTCGGGAGTTGCTGATCTTCGATCGTTGTTCGAGGCGAGGGAGTCACGAGCTAGATCTTTACCACCCGAGGAGTGTAGCTGTATCCCCTGGTTGGAGATTCCCGGTAGCTATTGGCTGGTTTTACTGTTTTATTTGGAGGGAGATCTTTTGTATTTGGAGAGACTGATGTTGAGACTGGTGTACTATAGTTTTAGTTTATCTCCTTTTATAGTTGAGAGATGCTGTACTGAGGACATTGTATGATGATTATCTATATTTGAGGAGATGGATATTATACTTTATTTCATACTGTTCAGTGATTGGATTTTATTTTACAGCATTTCATTTCCGCTCTGATATTTGTGTAGCTATAGTACTATTTTTTTGCAGGTTAGACGCTTCGCCTATGCGGGTTTTAGCATAGGTGGCGGATCTGTTGGCGAGCCCGGGTCGCAGTTTCTACCCCGGGGCGTGACAAGAAGACTGGTAGGGATCTAGCTCGCGACTCCCTTACCTCGATCAGCAGGATCAGCAACTGGAGCAGCGGAACTGGAGTAAAGGTCCCAGGGAAAAAATCACCACAACGGGTATAAGAACTACATCCCACAGTAGTTCTCAGTGGGTACCGCCAACAAGCCCGACGGTCTGCCCACTAAGTCTACTAGAGGCATAAAATAACAAATGCAATACTGAAAGGAAAATGACTGGAAAATAACTCTACAGCTACTATGCCTCTATCTAAATGCTCAAGGACTGATACAGATGGAAACATGATGCATCTACTATCTCTCAAATACAATCACCCAATCTACACTGACTGCCACATAGGGTCCAGTCAAACCTGCGCCTACCTACTGCCGTTACATCCAAGGAGGACCGGACTTACATAGGGCATCCGTGACTACCAAAACTGGCCCAGCCAGAGGGACTGCGTCGACAAGTCGCGATAGCAAGTAACAGGCCCAGCTCCGGAGTGGCACTCGAGGGGCGCGACCCCACTGAGGAAAGTATCCGCGCATCTCTGTCGAGCTCAATGCGGCTCATGCAGGCTATAGTCTAAATCCACGATCAACAAGATCGACAGTAACCAACAATACCAACTCTCACTCACAGGCCGGAAAACCACACAGCCGGGACCCACCGTCGACTCAGACGGCTCTCAGAACAAAATACTTATCTAAACACAGCTACCAGACTCCACTCGGCCCCCAGGCGCGAGTGTAACATGCATCCCACAACAACCCGACTACTCGGCCCACTACCCGGGCGAGGAAACTCTAAGTCCAGGTGAAAGAATGAATATAAGTGTGGGAGTGTCTAAAGCATAAATAAATCAAGTTGGAGTTTTCTATTTGTCTGGTTGACATGCATCATATGACAGGGTGCTAGGTCAAGTTCCAACAATAGCAGTTTACTAACATAATTAGGAAGCAATAATCAAATACAATCATAATAACAACATAAAGGGATCACCATCTCCTTTTCTAACATGCATCCTAACCACATCTCGCCATCATGCATGAGTATAATCAAATAGAGTTAATGAACCGTCCACCGGTTTTGAAGACGAAGCAACCCACCTGGAAGTGCAAATCGATCCAAAGTCCAAAAAGGCTGAAACTGAATGGGGACATTCTTCAGATTCCTACGATTCCAACGGGCCCAAAAACACCCAAAAACTCCTCCTGGGTGCAAAGATATGGTCCAAACATTGCAATCAACACAAAATTTCCAAGTTTACAAACTGCTGAAAAATCAGTCCTGAAGATGCGCAAATACCACCTGTGAGATAAACTCCAAAAATTCCAATAAAAATACGACGGCGATCCTCACGAAGCGTAGATGTCGATCGAGTCCTCACAAGTCGAAATCCGATATATGAGCACAGAGATAAAAATTCGACAAGGCTCTGCTGTCCAAGAAAAACAACCAACAAAATAGGGGCTTGAAAATATACCAGGAATCCCAATAAAAGCTCAAATCTGGGAGGAGTGGAAAATACAAAAATCGTAGATTTACCTCTCATGAATCCGACGCCGCAAAAATCGCCGAAAAGTTCCATCGGAGTAGCTCTGTGGACCTCGTGGACCGAAATGCATTTCAGACGCTAGGCGTTGATGGCTGGATGGCCGCCACGTGTCCGGGCGCTTGTCGGGTCAGATGCGGGCGCCCGAAATCCTCCTTCGACCCGCAATAGTGATTCTTCCTTATTTCAGCTATAAATTGGCCATTGTGGACTCATTTTGAGGGCTTTTTGAGATCCGTTTTGAGGGTCGTTTTCGACAGCGAGTTTCTTCTTCGAGTCTTCTACACTTCTTGGGGTTTTGGAGGATTTTTGGAGATCATTTGATATTTTTCCCTACCCGATCTCGTGAGTTGCGACGTTTCTTTGACATCGGTCTTTTCCGTCGGCTCTTCGTCTGTGAGCTCCCCTGAGCTGAGTTCTTGGAGTTTTTCGTCGATTTTTGTGACAGTATTTTTATGACAGGTAGGCCGTCGATTTTGGTACTCATTGCTTTTCTCCTTTTCGAGTTTTTATGGGAGTTCTTGTAGCATATTTAGACCCCCCCTTTTTTCTGTGACACTTTTCTGGACAGAGCTAAAGTAATCTTGTCATTTCTCGGCCTACGAGTGGCGGAATTTGGTGTTTAAGGACTCGATTTCAATCTACACTTTGCGAGGATTGCAATTGTATTTTCCTTGGAATTTTTGAAGGACATCTCGCAGGATGTAATTTCCTATTTTGTGGACAGATGTGCGTTAAGGTTACTGTTTTGAGTGATTTGAGCTTACCACGATGTTCGGCTTATATCTCAGTGACCGGGAGGATTTTTCTGATGATTTTTGGTGTGTTGGAATCGTGGGAACCTGAGGATCATGCATGTTAAATTTCAGCTCTTTTGGACTCTAGACCGATGCGCGAATCCAGGTGGGTTGGATTTTCCTCCAAGTCTGTGGACTTCCTTCTAATTCTAGTAGTGTAGCTTTTAGCATACTAAAATGGGTGTTATTATTGATGTATCGTGATACTTATAGAGTTATGGGATTTGACTAGCACCCCGACATATGATTGCATGTATTTAACCAGACTGCTAGAAAATTTTCACTTGGGCTAGGTTCTTGTATGTTCTAGTTCCCACCCCTTGTATTCCTTTTCCCTGGACATAGAGCTGTTCCTCGCCCGGGTAGTAGGCCGAGTAGTCAGGATAGTGTGGGATGCATGTCACACTCGTGCCCGGGGGCCGAGTAGAGTCTGGTAGCTGTGGCTTGTATTGTGCCAGTAATGGGAACCGTTTGGGTAAACGGGGTCCCGTGTCATCGGGTGTTCTTTGATTTATTGCCGCCACCTAGGTCATGGCAGTGGTGTGCGTGTGATATCAGGACCTTGAACCCAGAATGTTTTTAGACACTCATGATTTTAGTAACAAGTGTTTTCCTTCCGAATTTCGAGGGGTCACCGGAGCCTGTTCTTATTTGATAGCGCGAAGGCACTAGCCCTTCGGGGTTCGGAAAATAAATCTGTTTCAACTGATTTTTGCAAGAACTAAAATCTATAAAAGTGATTTTCTCATATCAAGACGGTTTTCTAAAAAGTGAGCTATTTTTATCCTCACCCCGAGAGGGTTTGAGCGGAAATGGTATTCAGCAATAAAGATCACTTTTTCTTACAAACTACCTCACCCATGAGGGTGAGTGATCTGGGTTCTAAGGACTGATTTCCTCCTCGAGTCGAGAACAACGAAAGGTTACGCCTATAGCCTGTTCTTGTTTGATTGGGGTTTTAAGGTATTAGTCTTCCGGGATTTTCGGACCTTTCGTAGTTGCTGTGATGACCCGGATCTCCTCAGAGCTTTTGTAGTGTGTCTGGCAACTTCTGGAGGTCTTTGCTTTGTGTTAGAGGTGTTTGTGCACGAATCGGACCCAAGAATTGGACTCAGTGTGGAAAACGGGAGCCAGTTTGCTTAACCGGATGCCTTCGACAAATTTTAAAACTGGAATTGGGCAAAACGGACAACGGATTTGGACTCAGCGCGCGAAAACTATGGAAATGGACTATTTACTTATTTTTTTCAGAGTCCGGATGCCCTAATACGGATTTCGAGGCTTGAGTTATTGTTCCGGCGGCCGGGGCAGCGCCGGCGGCGACGGGCAGGCGGCGGAGCACGTCGGCGCGGCGGCGGGCAGCGGCTACGAGCAGAGGCGCGGGCCGCTCGGTCCACGGGCTTGGCGTGCACCAGGAGGGAGGACGCGTGGCGGCTCCCGGTTGGCCGGCTCGCGGGGCGCGGTCTACTTAAGCGCGCGGGGAGCCGTGGACCAGGGCGGGGCCACGTGGCGGCCGCTGGTTGGCCAGTCCACGTGCGCTCGGTCCACGCGAGGAGCGGCTAGCGAGGTGTAGCGAGGGTGGTGTGCCACGTGGCGTCTTCCTATTGGTGTGGTGTGGACATGTGGCAGCTTCGGATTGGATGGTGCTCCGGCGCGGTCCACGGATCAGGGTGGCAGGTGCCTCGGGCTGCGTGCGCGGCGTGGGCACCGGCAGTGCGGCGTGCGTGCATGTGGGCGCTCCGACCGAGGGGTTGACGCGGGTGGAGCAGCGCGGGGGTGCGGCCACGTGTCGCGAGCGGGTTGGCCGAACGCGCTGTTTGTTGTTCGGGGCAACGTGTCGCAACGTGGAGGATTCGGGCGCTGATGGATCGGGGTACATTTTGGGCTACTGTGCGGCACTGTTTGCGCCCGAAACTATTTCGGGCGCCCGAATCTGGGGACCCAGATGGAATTAAGTGAATTGTTCTGTTTTGGCTATATATATATCCCCCTTTGGCCGTTCTTTTGAGCCTTTTTCCGAGCTCCCCTGCGACAGAGCCCTTAAGATGACTTGTTCTTCATCTTGTGCTGCAACTCTTGAAGAATTCTCGGATTTTTTGGAGGCCGCGGCATCGGCGTTTTCTGCGACGCGGCGCACTGCGACGCTCCTTCGATTTTGGCTTCTACCGTCGCATTTCAGTGCGCGAGACCCCCTGAGCTACCCCGATGGAATTTTGAGCTGATTTTTGTGGTAGCGAGTTCATGAGAGGTACGCCTTTGATTTCAGTGTTGATCACTTAGCCTCATTTTGGGTTTTTGGCATGGTTCCCGAGGTATCTTTTCACCCCTTGTACCGCTGCGAGGTTTTGGACAGCGGTGGAGTATTGTTGAGATTTCTTGGCCTATGAGGAACGGAACGAGACGTATGAGGACTCGATCGACATCTACGCTTCGAGAGGAATGCATTCGTATTTTTGTTGGAATTTTTGGAGCACTCCTCAAAGGTGATATTTAATCTTCTTTGGGACTGAGTTCTGCAGAGATGCGAGTTGTGGATTGATTGGCGTACCGCGATATTTTATTTGTATCTTGGCCTACAGGTGTCGGAATGAGGAGTATAAATACTCGATTTGGATCTACTCGTCACGAGGATCGTAACCGTGATTTTTTTGGATTTTTCATAGGACTGCACAGTAGGTGAAAATCCCCATTCTCTTTGCTTGACTGTAAAAACAGCAAGCGCTGTTTTGTATGTGTGGGGTATTGATTAGTGTGTTGTGGATGTGATGTTGGTTTGGGCAGAGGCTTGTGCGACTGAGTGCCGAGGGTGCAGTTTCGGTGAATTTTGTTAGTGAGTGACTGCGCACTTCATCGACTTCGGCTTTGCCTGCGGAAAGCGATTCAGGTGGGTTGCTTCGTCTCCAGAACCGGTGGACGGTTCTCTAATTCTATCTAATAGAATGCATGCATGATAGTGTACCAACTTTTGGTTGAGATGTAAGCTTAGTAATAGTATTTGTTTGAGAAATTGCAAGTTATGCTATTCATATTATGCCTATTGGAAACTTGCAAGATTTGGATAAATATTTATGATTGTGATCAATGGAAGCTTACCTATGGGAGTATTGCCCTCTGTGACTGATAACATGCATGATTTATTGTACAACCTATAAGATTGAGATGTAAGCATGTGAAATGATTTAGATCATATGGATTGATGCCTGCTCGATTTAGGGTATATGTTTTCGAGGATGTAGAGATCATGTCTATTAATGTTCCCTATTTTATGATTTCAGTTATTTAAAGGATATTATTGGAACTTGACCTAGCACCCCATCATATGATGCATGTTTAACCAGACTGGTAGAGAACCTTCACTTGGGCTAGGTTCTTTTATGTTTTAGACATCCCACACTTTGCATCTTTCCTGAACATAGTGTTGCCTCGCCCGGGTAGTGGGCCGAGAGGTCAGGTTATTGTGGGACATTATTGCACTCGTGCCTAGGGGCCGAGTGGAGTCTGATAGCTGAGTTTAGACCAGTGTTGGTGTTTTGGGAGCCGTTTGGGTAAACGGTGATCCCGGACCGTTGAGTGTCTTCCAGTCAGTGTTGTCGGGAACCGTTTGGGTAGGCAGTGGTCCCGGGTCGTTGAGTGTCGTCCGACCAGTTTTGTTAGCCCTGAGTTGTCGGTCGATCCCGGCTGTGGAGTATCTCCAGACAGTGACTTTAATGCCACGAGTTGGTGGTGTTCGCTAGTGTCTCGAGATTCGTGAGAGCTGGTTAGCTGAGTCGTCGAGAGTACTCCGACCGTCGTGCAAGATGTTTGAGGATCCTGAGTCCTTCAGTTCTGAGAGTGAGCGTGGATTTTGACTATAGCCTGCATGAGCCACCTTGAGCTCGACAGAGATGCGCGGATACCTTTTTCCTCGGTAGGGTCGCGCCCCTCGAGTGCCCCTTCCGGAGTGGGCCTGTTACTTTCTTATCGCGACTTGTCGATGCTGTTCCTCTGGCTGGGCCTTTTTTAGGCAGTCACGGACGTAGTCCTTCTGGCTGGGCCAGTTTTGGCAGTCACGGACACCCTACGTAAGTCCAGTCCTCCGTGGATGTACTGGCAATAGGTAGGCGCAGGCTTGACTGGACTCTATGAGGCAGTCAGTTCGATTGGGTCGATTGAGCACCTTGGGTACGAGTAGTTGCATATATTTTCATCTGTATCACCCATTGAGCATTTAGATAGAGGCATGGTAGCTGTAGAGTATCTCCAGCTTTTCTTGTTCAGTTTTTACTGCATTGTTATCTTATGCCTCTAGTAGACTTAGTGGGCAGACCGTCGGGCTTGGTGGCGGTACCCACTGAGAACTACGTGTTGATGTAGCTCTCACACCCGTTGGGGGTTCTCCCCCTCCTTTTTATTTCCTCTCCTTTGTTTTGCAGAGTCATCTGTGGGAGATGCTGATTCTACTGTTGCTGTTCGAGGCGAGGTAGTCGCGAGCTAGATCCCTACCTGTCTTTGGAGAGTAGATGTACCCCCACATTGGAGATTTGTAGTACAGTCAGTAGATTAGTTTTATTTCTGCTTTTGAGAGATTATTGTAGTGAGGATATGACTTGTACTGAGAGCCTGTACACTGATGTATTATTTCATGTTACCCTCCCTGTTGAGTTATGGGTTATTGTATCTGAGGATTTTGTATTTGATTCGATTATTTTTTAGGAGATGGATATTATATCATTATTTCCAGTTGTACAGTGGTTGGATTTGAGTTTTACAGCTTTTTATTTTATAGCTCTGATATCTGTTTAGCTGTAGTAATTTTTCTTTGTAGGTTGGACGTTCCGGGTCACAATTCGATCCCGTGGCGTGACAGTTGCGGCTGTAGAGTATCTCGAGCCAGCGAGTCTTTGTGAGTTGGGTTTGGATTCCTGTTTTGGGAGCCGTTTGGGTTGACGGTGATCCCCGGCTGTGGAGTATCTCCAGCCAGTGAGTCTTTGTGAGTTGAGTTGGATTTCTATTTTGAGAGCCGTTTGGGTTGACAGTGATCCCAGCTGTGGAGCATCTCCAGCCAGTGAGTTAGTGTTGTGAGTTGGACATTGTCGATCCGCTTGATCATGGATTTGGATTATAGCCTGCATATGCTGCTTATTGAGCCAGATGAGACACACTTATTCCTCGGTGGGGTCGCTCCCCTCGAGAGCCGCTCTGGATGCGATGATGATGATGCGCCTAATGAAGATGCTTTACGTGATATTATGATAGTCCGATTGGACACCCTACGTTGATACACTAGGGAGGCGTCGATTGGACACCCTACGTTGATACACTAGGGAGGTGCAAGCTTGACTGAACCAGATTTGGCAGTCAGAGAGATTGGGTTGATACAGATTGGGTTGATGTGAGCACCTCGTGAGCGAGTGGATGTATAGCATGTTCATAGTTGAGTGTTTTTCTTTTGAGCATGATACAGATTGGGTTGATGTGAGCACCTCGTGAACGAGTGGATGTATAGCATGTTCATAATTGAGTATTTTTTCTTTGAGCATGATACTTGAGGCATAGTAACTATAGCTTTCATTTCAGCTATTATTATTTCAGATTATCTATTTTTATTGCCTCTAGTAGATTTAATGGACAGACCGTAGAGTTGGTGACGGTACCCACTGAGAACTACATGACGGTGTAGTTCTCACACCCTCTGTTGGTGACAGTTTTGCAGAGCCTTCTTTTCTATCCCTACTTCGGTTGGCTCGACGGATCTTGGTGAGGGAGTCGCGTGATAGATCCCTACCAAAGTTGTTTTTGGTGAGTTAGATGTACCAATCCGAACTATGGTTATTACTATACACTAATGTATTATGTTTTTAGTTTACCTTCCTTTTTGGACTCATAAATGTTGTATAGGAGATTTTTTACTTGTGCCTTTATTTCAGTTGTACAGTGGTTTCATATTTTATTACTGACAGTTATTTTGAGCTCTGATATCTGTATAGTGGGTAGTAGTTGTTCTTTTTCAGGTTGGACACTTCACCTATGCGGGGTTTTCCGTATAGGTGGCGGATCTGTTGGCGAGCCCGGGTCGCAGTTTCGACGCCGGGGTGTGACACGGGCAATGCCATGCATGCTCCACTTTGCAACTCTTTGATTACCCTCGATGTGACGCCCCACTTCCCAGGGGGTCACCCATCCTAGAACTACTCTAGCTCTAGCACGCTTAACTCTTATGTTTCTCTTGGATCTTGCTACCATCCAAAATGCTATAGCCGGGTTAGAGATTTAGTCCTATTTATCATTTATATAGAGGACTAATCCAAATTCCGGGGGTGTCACATTCTTCCCCTCTTTAAGCCCTGACGTCTACGTCAGGCTCAAGCACACTCACAAGCACCAGGCGATGTGAGACTCGTCTCGCTAGCCTTAGCCGACCTTGTGAGGAGCTGCACTCCACTCACAACGGTCATTAGCCGGGGAGCCTCGCTCTACCCGCTATATAACCCTGGCTCAGCCGAGACTCATCTCACATTTTCGGCTGGTGAATGGCTCTGATACCAACTGTGACGCCCCACTTCCCAGGGGGTCACCCATCCTAGAACTACTCTAGCTCTAGCACGCTTAACTCTCATGTTCCTCTTGGATCTTGCTACCATCCAAAATGCTATAGCCGGGTTAGAGATTTAGTCCTATTATATCATTTATATAGAGGACTAATCCAAATTCCGGGGGTGTCACACTCGAATCTCTAGTTATTCGATGTTGCTTCTTGGGATTTTGAAAACAACATTTCTAGATGCCTCGACACGCTTCCCGATGCATAGCTTAGCTCCGGATGGTGAGCACGGGATTCAGAACGTCGGAATCTTCGATCTGGAGATGTTGTTTCGACTCCAAATGCGAAATCGAAGGTAATGAGTCCATAACACTATAATCTTTAGCTTAACCTGTGCGAATAGTGGATAGATCTTGGGTGTTTATGCAAAGTGAGCACATATGCTTCGTCGGGCAACGTGCATGGGCAGTATATGACCTTCGTACTGATCGTCTAAGATCTGAATGCCTTTCTCGAAGCAAGATTTGAGTTTCAGTGCGATTTTCAGTAAATTGTCGACCCATTCGTTTAGGGATTTATATTTGAACATCGTGAGGGCTCGAGATATGTCCTTCTCTAAGTTTAAAACACCCCCATGGTATTCAGAGATGACAAGTAAGCTTACAGTGGGTCCCGATTCCCTATCGACACTTTTCAGGTACTCGGCAGAGCGAGTTTTTGGATTTTTACACACTCGGCTTGCGCCACTTTGCGTATGGCTATCCCGCCACTAAAAAAGGAGTGTTCTGGGATAGTAGGGATAGTTGAATGATATCCGGAGCATGTTGAAACACTTCTGGGTTGAACCGGGCCCAAAAATGATAATCCGGGCAATACTGGGCTTGGACTTGTGTCGTGCGAGTTGTTGTTGTTCACAGTAGTTTGTAGGCTTTATTTGCTTGTCATTTAGTGAGGTTTGATACCTCTCATCATAGCGAGAGGACTGCGGGTGGTTTCGGTGCCGAAATGGGCATCCTGGGAACCAAATCGGCGAATTACGAAATTTTATTATTCCGTTTTGGCGCACTAGTGGTGTTGTTGGCTCACCGTCATAATTATTGGTATTTTGAGATAGCGTGTAATTAACTGAAACCTAAGGCACGACTTGAAACATTCTGGATATGACACCCCCGGAATTTGGATTAATCCTATATATAAATAATATAATAGGACTAAATCTCTTAATCCGGTTATAGCATTTTGGGTGGTAACAAAACCAAAAGGTTAAGAGGATTAAACGTGGTAGAGTTAGAGTAGTTCAATGATGGGTGACCCCTGGGAAGTTCGGGCGTCACAATTGGTATCAGAGCCAATCGCCAGCCGAAAATATGAAATGAGTCTTGGCTGATCTTGGGTTATACAGCGGATAGAGTGCGGCTCCCCGGCTAATGACCGTTGTGGGCAGAGTGTAGCTCCTCACAAGGTCGACTAAGGCTAGCGAGACTAGTCTCACATCACCTGATGCTTGTGAGTGTCTTTGACCCTGGCGAGGACGTTAGGGCTTAAAGGGGGGAAGAATGTGACACCTTCGAAATTTGGATTAGTGTTATATATAAATGATATAATATGACTAAATCTCTTAACCCGGTTTTAGTATATTGGGTGGTAGCAAGACCCAAGAGGTTAAGAGGGTTAAGCGTGCTAGTGCTAGAGTAGTTTTAGGATGGGTGACCGCCTAAGAAGTTGGGGCGTCACACTAGAGAACTAGTTGAGTCTTGGTGGCCTTATTGAAGCTTCTCACATAGTTCAGAAATCGGTTAAAAAAGCCGATATTCCGATTGTTGTTTCGGATCATGTTGTTGGCGACTTAGGGTAGCAGAGTAATATCAGTCATTGTGGGAGCCTGTTGGACTCTAATTGAGTTGGCTCAGTATTTGGTCGAGTCGTTGGTAGTCTGTTATGGGACCGATGCTCTAGATATGTCACGATGCACTATAATGCAGTAGTTGGCGTGTCGGTTATTTTAGTTGACTAATGGGAGATTTATTGACACATGATATATGATGCCTAGGTTCCTTTGGCGCCTAGAGGCATTGGCAGAGTCGTGGACTCGAGCAGTCGTCATTCAGGTATGTACTTCCATCCGAACATTAGCATAGTAAAACCTCATAGGGTACCATATCCGATTGGACCTTTTTATTCTCACTTGACACTTGACCTATATACTTGTATAGTTATGTCATTGCATACGTATTTTGCTTCCATACATGATTGATATTTGAAACTTTGATCTCGCCTTGAGTTATTACCATGACATTTATTCTATACTCGATCGTTAGCATGATATTTCGATCTCGCCTATATATATATATATATATATATATATATATATATATATATATATATATATATATATATATATATATATATATATATATATATATATATATATATATATATATATATATATGTGTGTGTGTGTGTGTGTGTATGTATACTTGTTTTTACGACCATACCTGATTGATAGTAGTTGTCTGATCCTGTACTATATCATCATCTTGATTCTTTGCCATTGCTTATCTGGGTTGTGGTCATCAAATTATCATCTATTTGCTTATGTGTATATGTTATATCGTGATTATCTTGTTTCACCTACTCATGACTTTGTGGACTTGATTTGCCGTAGATTCTTTATTTCCAGTTTTTTCATGATTCATAGAGTAGGTGATTGTGGTTGCTCAGTTGATGTTGATTTAATGGCCTTGTTGGCTTATTTCGATCCCGGAGTGTGATCTCTCTGGTTGAGAGTTTCTTGGCATGGTGTCGATTGTCGATTGTTGGATCGTGAGCCTTTTGATATGTTGTATAGTTTTGTTGATCCTGGTTGGAGAGTTTCTCGGCTTAACACCCTATTCCGATCTGTTGTAATTAGAGGACAGCGGAAACTTACAAACTGGATAGCCAACGTATCAAGGAACCGAAATCGGATTGGGTAACTTGCTTTATTAGCCTTCTTTGATCATCCTTGTCTTGATGATTTTTGATCTTCCACGTATCTCCTGGTTGCGGATCGGATGCGCAAGTCGGATCGGATACGAAGAGGGCTACCATAGTCCTCTTCTATGTCCACACTCCAAAACTCCGGGAACGTAAGCGGAAACCCAGAGAGAACGCAGAGAAAGAATAAGGGAAGAAGAAATCTCTTTTTCTTCTTGTGTATCGTATATCGTATATCTCGTATAGAGGAAGGGGTTCTATTTATAGATTACCCTTAGGATATTCTGTTTCTTACATAGAGATAAGAGAATATCGGTTAAGATATGGGTTAAGATATGTTTCTTAACTAATAAGAAACATATCCTTATCTTTAACCCATAAGGATAAATCCTAACCTTATCCTTAATATATAAGGATAAATCCTGATCTTATCCTTAACACAAAAGGATAAATCCTAATCCACATCTCATATGGATTGAGTCAAATTAAAACCGACCAATGTGGACACACCACATGGCAACAATCTCCCACTCGGCCACTTTGGCCAATTTTCTCTCATATACATTCTACTCTTCATACGGGTAAAGGAGCGTGCGACCTGACGAAAAAATCACAATGCAGGAGTGCCATATTAAGTCACCACCCAACTAACATAACACATCACTGACTAAAAAAGTCTATGCCCCGGACGTTTCAACACACACCGGATCAAGTATCACAAATCCTCCTCCTGTAATCATAGGGTTTGACCCTACAACATCTCTTGTACTCATGATTATCTCAAGTAACACAACCGAGATAACCGCCCGGGCAATGAGTCACAAGACTTTCATGGTGTGCTATCGAAACGTCTTCCTTAAGCTCCTCACATTAATCTGTATCGGTCCAAACACTTTACTAGATATGCTCCTCGAGATCGTATTTTCTCATGACCCTGAAATGCACTCTAAGTTAGTTACGTTGGATCTCTACTTTATAATGTTGTTCTAAGTCGAGGGCATAAAAGGGTTAGTGCTCACACAGTGACATAGAGGGAAGAATATATGTCACTCTACTAACTGGTCGACAATCACATATAGTATGATATGTATACCATGGCGGAGCACCCATCCAATGGGTCGTGTCACGCTCTAAAACGCCATGCGAACCTTGGTCTAGGCACCACTAAGGCATCTAACCACTACACAACTTAGGTCATCTCTCTAACCCAAGTATTTAGATTCCGCTGCTATACAGGCTCGATATGGATTTCACAAAAGAATTCTCATATCCAACTCTTAATAGTCTCATCTTAAACTAATTAAGGCGACTTTCAAATCGTATCAATACTTTATTCATAACGTATATGAACAAACCAATCATATTACAACTACTAAAGTTTAATATGATTATTTAGTCTCATACTGCTAACCACTTAGGTGCCAGGGCGATCGCCCGTGTGAGTGGGTTGACCTAAGCCTGGTGACTTATGGTAATATGTGCCTATTAGTATCAATTACGCAATCACATAAAAGAAAAATTATATTTTCATTAAGAAAAACATAAGATACAAAAGTCTCAATAATGTCCATACATCATAACCTGCGTGGGTCAAGAATATATCCCTAGCTATCGGCTTGGTCAACGGATCAGCCACCATCCTAGTGGTGGAGATATGTCAAAGAGTGACCTCGCCTAGACTAATCATCTCTCGAATGTAGTGAAAACAGATGTCAATATGCTTGGTCCTGCCATGATACTTGGGGACCTTCACATACTCCACTGCAGCCATATTGTTAGGGACCATCTCAACAGGCTCATCAGCTCGAGTCACAATGTCGAGGTGCTGGAAAAATCTCCTCAGCCAAACAGCCTCCTGAACGGCTGCTGAACAAGCAACATACTCTGCCTCCATGGTAGACAAGGCAATGCAACTCTGCTTTTTATTGCACCAAGAAATTGCCCAACCTCCAAGCATAAACACATAGCCTAAAGTGGACCTTCGCTCATCTCTATCACCGCCTCAATCAGCACCACTATATCCTTTCAATCTCAAGTCCCCAGTTTGAAAGAATAGAACGAGATCATTGGTTTCCTTTAAGTATCGAAGGATCCTCTTGACCGCTTGCCAATGAGCAGGTCCTGGGTTGCTCTGGTAACGACTTACCAAGCCAACAGCGAAATATATGTCAGGTCGAGTACACATCATAGCGTACATCAAGCTGCCAATCGCACTCGCATAAAGGACCCTACTCATTTTCTCTTTTTCTTTATTCGTTTTAGGGCACTAATCAAGACTCAGAGTGTGGTTCTTTTCCACTGGAGTATCAATGGGTTTACTATGATGCATCCTAAACCGCTCCAGAACCCTTTTAATATAGGATTCTTGAGACAGACCAAGAAGTCTCCTAGAGCGATCTCTGATGACCTTCACACCAAGCACATAGCTCGCCTCAACCATATCTTTCATCTCAAAATTGAAAGACAACCACTCCTTAATGGTATTGATCAACTCGATGTCATTTCCAGCCAATAGTATGTCGTCGATGTATAGGGAGAGGAACAAAATCCCCTTCTCTGTCTTCTTGACATATACACAGTGGTCTTCTTCTATCATGGGCATACCGATAGAGATGATGGCTTCATGAAACCTAAAATACTACTGTCTCGACGGGGAATGTTTCCACATTCATTTCTACGCAGTTCAGGGCCTAAACTGTCGGCTTCCAAGGGTATGCTCCCACTCATGGGAGCACTCCCACTAGCCGGTGGATCGCTACCACTTTCTTCCACGACTTCAGGAAGTGATCGATCGCCCTCACCAGTAGATGGGATAGCATCATCCTGTAACTCATACAATCCGACATCTTTTCACATTTCACCAATTCTTGAAAATTCCTTCTCTAGAAATTTCAAGTCACGAGACTCAATCTCGGTTATCCCACCATCTGGGTGTTCACCATACATCACATAGCCTTTCGAATTTTCATGGTATCTGATGAACACATGTTTGTTTGCACTAGGACCGAGTTTCCCGAATCTATATGAGGGGCTGTGAACATATCCAGCTGAACCCTAAGGGCGTAAGTAGTGTAAACTTGGCTTTTTACCACTCAACAACTCATATGGGATAGATTGCACTAGTTTACTAGGGACTCGATTAAGAATATAGGCAGTAGTCAAAAGAGCATCTCCCCAAAAACTTATGGGAAGATGAGCCTGCACCATCATAGACCTAACAATGTCCAATAGAGTACGATTCCTTCGCTCTGTAACACCATTTTGTTCCGGAGTATCTGGAATAGTGGGCTGTCTTCTAATACCCTTTTGCTCACAGTAAGTCTTGAACTGATCAGACAAGTACTCACGTCCTCGATCAGTGCGAAGCACTTTTACACTTCTATCTATTTAATTCTCAGCCTCCGCAACGAAGTGCTTGAAGCAATCTAAAACTTCAGAACAGCGAGAAAGCAAATACACATAACCATAATGGGAATAATCATCAATGAATGTGAGAAAATAGCACGCACCATGCAGGGCCCTCACATTCATTAGCCTACAAATGTCTGAGTGGAACAGCTCCAAAGGATGAGAGGCACGAGTAGCCTTACCAAAAGGCTTTCTACATGCCTTCCCAGCCAGGCAAGGCTCGCACACAAATAGGTCAATTTTGGCGAGAGACCCCAAAAGGCCTACTCGAGCTAATTTGTTCATTCTTTCTTGACCTATATGGCCTAATCTGGCATGCTATTTAACGGATTCATCACAGTGATTAGAAAAAAAAGAAGCAAAAGCAAACGAATCATCCTCCAAATCTAACTTAAAGAAACTATTTATTAATGTACCATATCTAAATAAAGTACCATGAAAGAAAATGTTAAGGCGGTCTCTATCAAAATGAAAATAATAGCCTAAATGTAGCAAAAGCTAAAACTGAACATAGATTACATCTTATACCGGGTGCATATAGCACATCCTGAAGAAGTAAAGTGCGGCCACCACGCAACTTGAGTCGGTACGAACCAACTCCAATAACTTCCTCCATTGAGCCATTCCCAAGGGTGACAAATTGTGTGCCAGACAGTACTCGATGGTAATCTACAAATTCCACTCGATCACGCACTACATGCTTGTTTGCTCCTGTATCCACGATCCAATCAGGAAGAGAATTAGCTACTAAAGCATAAGAGCAAACAAAATAGTGTGAGAGTGGTAGGGTTACCTTTTTCGGCTCAGAACAATCCCGAGCGAAATGACCTTTCTGTTTGTAGTTATATCATTTTAGCTTAGCAACATCTCTACTGCCAGCGCGCTTGCCTCTTTGGCGCTTTCCAACTCCACGATGAGGAATTTGATTTTTACTTTTCTGTGCTCCATTGTTGTAATGCTTCTTGCTCTTGGGTGCGATCCCACCGCGCTTCTCAGAGCGTGCAACAAGAGCGACAGAACGGTTCGCTTCCAAGCGTTCTGCCTCAAGCTCGAGATGACACGATATGTCATTAAACGTTTTAATGTCTTCACTATACGTCATCAGGAGCTTCATCTGGAACCATTCAATATCCGACAGTGAACAAATCACCGCGAGAACCTGTTGCTCATCGTTGAGCTCATTTCCAGCAGCCTTAAAGTCCCGAATCATGGCGCTCATCACACGAAGGTGCTCAACCATTGAGTGCTTCGGGTCCTTAATATACTGTTGAAACTTTAGATTTAAGGCACGCAGCCACGTAACTGAAGTTTGCCCAAAAGCAATCTTCAGATTGTCCCACATGTCTTTGGCAGTATCATATGTCTCAAACTGTCCAATAAGGTCATCTTGCATGGCACACAACATAGTATACCAAGCAGTACGATCCTCCTTGAACCACTTATCATAAACATTCTGCTCTTGCTGGTGTTCTGCAGTAGTGCTTTCTAGAGGCACGGTCATTTTGATAGGGAAAGTTTCAAGAACTCCTTGTTCATTAGGCAGGTATTGCATTTTTCTGTGTCATATATCATAATTCTTTCCGTTTAGCTTGTCACCCCTCGTGAGGTCAGCTATAATATTTTTGGAAGCCATTTCACTACATTCCAAAACAAGTTTGGACATTAGGCACATATTTCAAAAAATTAACAAGATTGAAAAAAATATCCCCTTCACAACGGGATCGAAAATTTCGCTAGGCTCATAATCATCACACAGTGTCGGTTCAAAAATTACAATTTTATAAATTTTCTTTTTATTTAATTTTGAAACTTATCCAAATATCAGAACTCATACATTTTAAAAGAACACATCTTAAAAAAATATATTTTTAGGAACTTATCTTAATATATTAGAGAATTCATCATCACAAAGATAAAAAAATAAATGTTTGTGCCAAATTTAATTTGAAAAATGTCGATGGTGTGCAAAACACATTCATTTTTTAATGACCTTAATTATTACATTACTTTTGCAGAAGTAAAACCTACTATATCACTATAAAGATGTACATGAAGGAAAACATTCTACAGGAATGCTGCACACGCCGAACCTACTTTTCTAAAATTAAATTTTATTGAAAAATATTGAAAGAACACAAGTACTTATATGCACCAAAAAAACATACAACGATTCATAATAAGCCACACAAGATATATAAGGTATACAACACATACATATTTTTATTTTAAATCCCACAGATAAATAAAAAAAAAAATTGCACCACATAGGAGCATAAAAAAGTTGCACCACATAGAAGTATAAAAAAACTTTTATTTAATTATTATTTATTTAATTCTTTTTCACAGAGGAAAAAAATTAATTAAATAAAAATAAATAAAAAAATGGGTCGTCTGCAATTGCGCAGGCCGGGCCGGGCCGAGCCGAGCGACTGCAGCAGGACGGGCCCAGCGCGGGCACCTGGCGCGGGTGCCTGTGCCCACTCGGGCGCTGCGGGCTGGGCCGAGCCAAGCACTAGCAGCGCGGTGGGCCCGTGCCTACCCGCAGGCGAGGCAGTCTGGGCCGGGCCCAGCCCACCCACTCGGGCGCTATAGGCCGGGCCCGGCCCTGCGCCCGAAACGCTGGGGCCTGCGCCCGCCTGTGGGGTCCGGCGCTCGCTTGCGGGGGGCCGCACCCAACGTCGTTGCCCTTTTTTTTATTTATTTATTTTAGTCATGCACACAGCATAAAAAAAAAATGTATATAAAATAATATATATATATATATATAATGAATGTAAATAAAAATATGTTTTGTGATCAATATAAAAAAATAAAAAACTAAAACTAATTTAGTTTTCTTTCATCTTTTATTTATTTATTTTAATTCAATTTCACATAGAAAAATGAATATAAAATTTGTAGAACTAATCTATAAAAAATATGATCCACAAAACATACATTCAAAATCAAGCAAATACAGACATGATCACAGGCGAAAACAAGCAATACACACTCTGATACCAATTGTTGTAATTAGAGGGCAGCGAAAACTTACAAACTGGATAGCCAGCGTATCTAGGAACCGAAACCAGATCGGGTAACTTGTTTTACTAGCCTTCTTGGATCGTCCTTGTCTTGATTATTCTTGATCTTCCACGTATCTCCTGATTGTGGATCGGATGCGCAAGTCGGATCGGATGCGAAGAGGGCTATCAAAGTCCTCTTCTATGTCCACACTCCAAAACCCCGAGAACGTAGATGGAAACCCAGAGAGAACGTAGAGAGAGAATAAGGGAAGAAGAAATCTCTTTTTTTTCTTATGTATCGTATATCGTATATCTCGTATAGAGGAATGGGCTGTATTTATAGATTATTAGGACCCCTTAGGATATTCTGTTTCTCACACAGAGATAAGAAAATATCGGTTAAGATATGTTTCTTAACTAATAAGAAATATATCCTTATCTTTAACCAATAAGAATAAATTCTAGCCTTATCCTTAACATATAAGGATAAATTCTGATCTTATCCTTAACACAAAAGGATAAATTCTAATCCACATCTCATATGGATTGAGTCAAATTAGAACCGGCCAATGTGGACACACCACATGGCAACACGATCTTTGGACCGCGAGCATTAGGCATCTGCATTGTGATCGTCGTGCACCAACTGTGCATGTCACGTATGTCTGCGAATTGATCCCCACATTGGTGTTCTTTACCAATAGAATGGTCTGTACGACCTATGAGTCCCATTTTCTGATCACACCTGCAGATTCCGGGTGATATTGAGCCCCTTTTTATGGTTGATTCTATAGGTGAGGGGCTATATGTCAGCCCGATTGGTGCTGACCACGTTATTTTCCTGAGGTCCTTGTGACCAATAATGGCACTATTGGGTACTTGATTTTTAGCACTTTCACTACAACAAAATTAGGTTATAGGGACACATGTTTGTGACACTTTTGTATAAGTGTCCTATCTATATTCCATCTATATCCAAAATTAGGTTATAGGGACACATTTTTGGGACACATTACAAAAATGTGTCGCTATACACCCTAGCGACGGCACATATAGCAACACTAACAATAAGTGTCGGTATTTTTGCCAGTGACATTTTTTTTAGATTTAGAAACATTTAAAAGTGTCGCTATAGAATAATTTTGTTGTAGTGTTTGCATTTTCTATTTCAGCTACTCCATATGTTTGCTGATTTCTAGACCTGT
Organism: Tillandsia leiboldiana; assembly: GCA_029204045.2. Taxonomy (NCBI): domain Eukaryota; kingdom Viridiplantae; phylum Streptophyta; class Magnoliopsida; order Poales; family Bromeliaceae; genus Tillandsia; species Tillandsia leiboldiana. The sequence continues at coordinate 7,056,828 of CM055076.1, read as the reverse complement.
ATGTTTTCATATCTTACACGTTATGCTTAGTACCCTACTTATTCATATCTCCTGATTTTGTTAGCCATTTATTATTTATACCTGTTGCTTATGGTTGCTCATCGCTACTGATTATTTCCATGTATTACTTGCTTATTTCACCTGTATGTTGATTATTATCATGTATTATCTGCTGATAACACCTGTATGCTAATGACTACCATATATTACTTGCTGATTACATTGTAGGTTGATTACTTTCATGTGTTGCCTACTGATCTGACCTATTCACATTATGCTAATCATATCTAGTTGTTATTGTTGATCCTACTATTATTATATGTTGATTATATCCATTGTTACTGTTGAGTTTACCCGTTATCATCTGCTGATTATATACGATTATTCTCGTTTACCTTATCGCTTATAGTATATCCAGTAGGTACAACTTGCTGGTTCCTGGCTCGTTGTACCCACTGGAATACATTTAGTTGTGTCTCCCACCCTGATTGTTACACCTTGTTCAGGAACTTCAGGATGTGGGATAGAGGACGATGTCGTGAGGACGATTGATGCGATCGATAGAGTCGTCCCTATTATTGATCTTGAGTACTTAGATGGATCATTTATTTTGCTTATCTGGATTATAGTAGATGCTGACTCAAAAAATTTTACGCACGTGGCGGATCTGCTCACGTCCTGGGGATAAAGATTTCTAACTCTAATTTTAAAATAAATAAATAAATAAATAAATAAATATATTTAGTCCGCTTTTTCATCCCAGAGCATGACATGTTTTCCTCATCAATTTTGAACCGAATTTTCTCCCCAACATTTAACGGGTTTTTTTTATTAATTTTGAACCGATATTATGAATTACCGGTTTGTCTTCTCTCTTCATCGTTCCCTTCGCTGTTCCCTCTTCCTATCGCTGCTTCCTTCCCGTCACTGATCCCTCTTGGCTAAAATATCGATCTGATTCATGTTTGTTGCTTCGTTCTCATACATTTTCGCTGCTTTGTTTCCAACACTGATTCGTCTCCTGATTGAAATATGGATCTAATTCATGGTTGTCTCTTTGTTCCTGTCCATCATCGCCGCTTCGTTTACAACATTGATCCCCCTCCTGATGAAAATATAGATCTGATTCATTGTTGCCTCTTCGTTCCTATCCATCGTCACCGCTTCGTTCAACGCTGATCCCCCTCCTGATGGAAATATAGATATGATTCATTATATTTGTTTCATTGGTTTCGAAGGATCATTCTACTGTTGGTATGTCTTTGCCTATATAATGCTATATACAATATTTTTTTTCCCTTTTATGCCAGCAGCGACGTCTTCTTTTCTACACAGACATTTGATATCTCTTAATTTCCTCAAATTATTTTTGAGTTATGTTTAGATATTGTTACTACATTTAATTTTACAGGTATTTTGAAATTCTTGCTTATTATATATTTAATTGAAAATTCTTCTTCCACTTATTCTTGTTTTATTATATTTGTTACTTTAATTGTTTTATAAGATTTATCTACCGTATAATATATGTATAATTAATTATGATTTTTTTGAATCAGGAATTTGATAATTCTGTGCAATTATTCTCCTATCGATTTATTCTAAATTTGTAAGTTTTTCCAACTATTATGTTTCTATATATACTTGATTTAGTTTTATTAACAAATTCTACATATACTTTTTACCAAATAAAACCTCTATTCTAAAATAGATCTTTTTTTCACCTTACAATTGTCATTATTTTTAATGACTTCTATAGGTAAAAAGTCACCATCATGACGAAAATATGGATATGATTCATTGTCTCCGCTTCATTCCCATCCATCCTCGTTACTTCGTTGCTTTCGTTGATCAATAGATCTTTTATTTCATAGTTGTATTTACATGTTACGAAAAATGTGATTCTTTAACCTAGATAAATACTCAATTGTATTCAGCATTAATATTTTTTTTCCCAATAACTGTTTTAGATGGAAAACGTAATTGGTTTCGCAGTGAATGAACTTCTCGATAATCATATTTCTTTTTTACGTGTTTTTTTTTTATTTTTTCACTTTGTAAGTGTAAACTTTATTTGAAAAATAATACACTTAAAATTTCTGCGGTGATTATATAGGAGTTCCCTCCAACAGCTGGAATTTTTAATGAACTTCTCAATAATAATTGCTACATTCAGAATCTCATTTTCAACTTCTGACATGATTCCTCCGTCAATATATTGCTCATTTTGTAATTCATTATTTTTTAAATCCATATGGTCAGTGAGTTTAATCACGTAGATTGTTGAATTAATAAAGATGAAAAAAACTTATTTATTAATTTATCGCAAACTCTTGCAAACTATTTAAACTTGTATTCTATATTAAATAATTATAACATTGCTTTCTAAAAATTTGATGAGCTGCATATTTAATACTTATTTATCCATACTATCATATCCGATCATCAATAAAATTTTAAAAAAAATAATAATAAAATAAAAAATTCGATAATATTTATCCTGCGCGATTACTCGCGGCCTCGCGCGGATAACTAAACTAGTTTTACTATGAACTCTTCAAACTGAAGCTCTATCTTAGATTTAGCATTTTTTGGGCCTAGTTTCAATCTGATCCTATAATGCTTGGACAAGGCTTGGGCTTTAAATTCCAACAGACCATGTCTTCATCATATACTTTTCCATACTCTCTTATGGGGTTTTTTAACAATAAAAAATAAAAAAAAAATAAGGCAGTATATATAGGGGCAATTTGATAAACCAAACACAAGAAATTGAACCAACATTTGATAAACCAAACACAAGAAATTGAACCAACATGAACTTTCCAACTTATTAGTCTAAAAGAAAAACAATATAATATACACATTTTTTTGGGTGTTAATTAGATGAAGATTTTTATCCCCAAGAAAAAAATACCTTTTATTTACACAAAATTAAAAAAAGAAAAAAAATTAATTTTATTAGGCTGATCTTATGAGATGCACTTTAGTTCTTCTATCATATCTCATTCTGTGATACTTTAAATTTTCACAAAATAAAATCAGACGACAAAATATGATCAATCTGAAAAGATATGTATGATAGAAACAGTTATCCTAAAGATATTCAAAAAGATCAGCCAAGCATCCTCCTCCCTCTGTGTGTGTGTGTGTGGTGCCCCTCTGAATGTGTTTGTGTTTTATTAGAAGTATGTCTCATATTCTTTTTTTTTTGAGAGAATGTAGCATGCTACCGCTTCATTCAAGACGGATTGAACTTAGCAACAGGGTGAGACAGCGGGGCGTCGAAGGAGTTTAAAAACAAAAAAAAAACAAAAAAAAAAAAAAAAAGAAAAAAAGAAAAAAAAATTCCTACTAGCAGAAGGAGTCCCAAATGGAGCGGAGGGCCCGGACCCGGACCAACAGATGATTCCCGTCGATAGTCTTGTTCTCAAAAATCCTTCTGTTACGCTCCAGCCATAAGGTCCATCAGGAAGCGAATAAGATGGTTCTCTCAATTTTTCCTTGTTTGCCCCTTATTTGGCAGCAGTTTTCCCAGAGTAACACCACCGAGTTGCTGCTGTCCAGTAGCCGCTTGTGGATCAGTTGGGAGCCCAGCAGCACTCTGCTGGCAGCGCAGTCGACGAGTAAGTGGTTGACAGTCTCATATTCTCACTTAGGGATAAAAACGGATCTGATATTATCCAATCATACTCACCTTCAAATCCGAAAATCAATAGAATTGGATTAGAATTTCACTGACCGACTCGGATTCGTATTTGATTTAGATTTGAATTTCATGTTAGAAAATTCTTCGGATTCAGATTCCAATGGAAGTTCACTATTCTTCTTTGGATTCAACGAAGGTTCAAATTATTCAAATCACAAAACCGATATAGGTATGTTTTGAATATGTATGTAACACGTCAATTAAGTCTGTATTCAATATTAATTTTTTAATATACTAATATATATATTAGTGTTTTCTAAATTTTAGATAGCTTAAACTACTGACAAATCTTTTTTTATTTTAGATTTTTATATTTATTAATTTTTTATTTTTGAATATATAACATGTCAACGGAGCACTGTCCAATTTATATCCGACCCATTTTCATCCCTATTCTAACCCATTTTTTGTAAATTGGTTGGATCTACATCTATTTAAGATCCATTTAAAGCGCTAACCCTAATTTCCCATCTTTTATCCATTTATTGCAAACAAATACATTTTGAGTACGATATTCTCAAATATGTGAAAAAAAAAAACTATACAAATCCAACTTAATCACTTTGTAAAAGAAAAGAATATTTATATATGTCAGAAATAGGGATATCAACGGATCGGAATCGTGGCGAATTTTTTAAAACCCGAACCGGAACCCAACTACCAAACCCCAAATCCGAAACCCGAATTCAAATCCGAATTCGACGGATTTTAAAAATTCATATCCAAATTCAAACTCAATCAAAAATTTAAAATTCAAACCTGAGTCCGAACCGAATATCCAAACCGAACAATTATTTTTCTTTTTCTCTTTACACTATTTCAAAACATATTACTTTAAATCTAAATTTTTAAAATATAAATTTAAATATAATATAAAATAGTTATATACACATATATTATATAAAATAAAATTAATCTGGATTCTAATCGGGTTGGGGTTCGGGTTCGGATCGGGTACCGTCAAAATTCATATCCAAATTCAAATCCATAGGTTTTCCTTTATTATATCAGTATTCAAATTCATGTCGGTTTAATATCAGATAAATTTATTTTATTTAAATTTATATTCCGAAAAAATTTCGAATATCTGTATCCATTAACATCCCGTAATTGTGATTTTTTAATTCTCTGATGAAATTGTAATTTAGATTAGGTTGAATTTCAAATTGCCCTCCAAATGAAAATATGAGATATTTTTATTTTATGAATTGGAGCCAAATTAGATTTCTAAACCAAGTTTCAGCGAATTTACGAGGACGCTACGCAAATAAGCATAATAACAAAATTCTCTAATTTGTTGAAAATTATGTGAACAATTCACAAAGATTTGATTGGCAGAATAATTACGGAAATATTTATTACTATACAAATATCAAAAAAATATTAAAATTACATATAATTTACAAAAAAAAAATTGAATAATTGATGTATTTTTTTATATTAATCTAAAGATGTTCGTAGACCCGATTAGGTCCGAATAGTTGATATATTGTATTTGTACCCTAAAATAAAATGGATAGGAAAAAGTATATATATCCTACTCATTTAATTTCGGAGCAGATTCAAGTCTGAATACTTAAGTTACTAACATACTCATCAAGTTTATTTGAGCATATTTGGATACTGACAATAGGTATACTATTCTGCTTAAGACCGGATACAGTTATCTGTATACATATATTTTTTATAAACTTTATTAAATAATTTATAGACAAATCATAAGCCTCTTATTATAGAAAACTCACATTCTAATAAGTTGAATTTAGTTCAGTAAAATTCGTTCAAAAGAAAAAATAAAATATTCCAATATAAGACATATTATTTTTCATGAGCATAAAAGTCGTGAAAAAAATATTATACTTTATTAAAACACAGATAAAAAAAATAGAAAGCCCGGTTTAGAGAGTATAATAACCATAAAAAAACTATTATACTCTATAAAAATATGAATAAAAAAATATAAATCTCTGTTTAGAGAATAAAAAATAAAAAATCATGTAGTAAATAAGAACGGCTAAGATTTCACTATAATGAAAATACACAGAAACCCCACATTTATAAATCCTATTGAAATCAATCCCTCAATTTTAACTTCTTTTTTTTTTTACTATCGGATATTTCACTACGTCAAGGGACTTGCCGAGTAAAAGGTCGGATTTGAATCGGATCCAAGCCGGGTATGGATACCTCTATATTCGAAACTTTATAAATTCTAATTTTACATATTCATATTTTATTAACCGCACTACTATTAATTTATTTATTTTTTAAAGTTACTCTGAATATTTTTCAAACTCCAAACATTTTGATCTTGCCGAATATAATCCGAATGTCGAATTCGTGATTATGCCAATAAGAAATGAATTGTCCATGGGGCCCTATTTTGTAAATATGCGAGACCCATGGAACATGACTGGGCCAATTCAAACTTGCTAAATTTATTTTGTTGCGACTGCGCATTTAATGCGAACTCTATAAATCCAATGCACATAATTTTTTTTTGTAGAAAATTTTGCACACTGGGCCGTTTAGATTCGGTATAGAACCAAAAATAGGAGGGATATCCTTCTTATTTTTTCAAACGCACCAAGAATCAATCGGTATAGCTTATTTCGGTACAACTAGAATAAGTGAGAATTACTGTTCTCATTCTTCCCAACCACCCTTTTACTTTTTCCTTAAATACCCTCCCACGTCTACCGAGGTACCATTTCTGACCTCATTATTATATAATAAAGTTTGAAGGTAAAAATGTAATTTACCTCAATTAAAACGGTTTATTCCTCTTATTTCTTATTCTCATACCAAACACTAGTTCCGTATTTTATACTTATCCCTAGAATAGTTAGTTTTGTCTTATTCCGTTACCAAACGGTCAGGAGTTTGAATCTTAGCTTCCTTTCATTCGATCAGAGTTTCTCAAAAATTAAAAAAATAAAATAAAAAAAAAATATGGGAAATTTATTTTAGCATTTGTCCCACTGTTTTTTTCAATTAATTTTAGTTAATTAAACTATAAATATTGGTGACTCTTAAATTTGATGGCTTTAACTTTTTAGTAAATTTGGCAAACTTTTAAGTATTTTGGAGAATAAATTAACGTGTTATGGGGAACAGCAAATTTACCTAATAATCATTTAATTTGTTGAAAAAAAAAAAAAGGAATGAATGCTTATTAAATACACCAAATATATTGAAATTTAAGTATTAATTAGTGAAGAATATAATTGGATTTTAAATGAAGTAACTGACTAAATAAGTAACTAAATTTATTAGTGCCTTATAAATTTAAATTTCTTATTTAATTTTGTTATTCATTCACCCAATTAGATAATGCACACTGTGTTAACTTTCCAACTCAAAGAAAAAAAATTTAAATTTAAATTTGATTTTTGAATTTGGTGCATTGTAATGTAAAATTTTGATTTTGAAATTGAAATTCATCTTTTAAATTTGAATCTAAATTCTACATTTTATCTTAAAATAAAATTTTAATTTGAAATTTTGAATTTGTGTTTTATATTTTAGAAAAAAAAAATTAAATTTGGCTCAAAATCAAATTTGGTTGTTTGAATGTATTTTATTTTGAATTTTAATTATTAGTGTCGGTATTTGAAAAATCTAAATACAGATCTTATCGACCTATATCTCGAGTCGCTTCTAGAATTATATTATGATAAGTACTACATATACACCAAAAAATAAATATACATAATTATATTTCAACTACTTATTTATATAAATAAGTAATTAAAAATTACAAGGTATGACTCTAAAAATCAAAAGAAAAATAATAAAGGTAATACCGAGAAGCAAAATGCAATAATTTCTCAAAGAATACCAAATATCTCTATATATATATATATATATATATATATATATATATATATATATATATATATATATATATATATATATAGAAAACAAATATCTCCCTTATACAGAGTAAAGAGAGAATATTCAAACAGCCCCAAAACAAATAATAATAATAATAATAATATAAGGCTCCCTCCCATAAACACCACTCCTCCTTTCATACCAAACAATTAAATAAACTACAAATGTAATTAATGCACCAAATAAAACAAATTATTTCCCATCTCCTCTCCCACCCACCCACATCTCCTCTCCCCTTCCCACAAGAAATGGGCCATTTTTAGTCAACGAGCGAGGAGGGCGAAGAGCGAAACGAGAGCGGCGACTGCGACAGCGCACGGGGCGGTGATCGTCGCGCCGAGCACCGCCGCGCTCTCCATCGTCGGAGCCGGCCCCGGCGCCGACAAATCCTCTTCCTGTTGCGCATTAGCCATGGCGGCCATTATAGTGATAAAAAGCACAGCAACAACAAGAGCCTTCTTCATTGAGAGCAGCAGCTTCCTCATTGCCTCCATATATGATAATATAATTCTTAGAGAGAGAGAGAGAGAGAGAGAGAGAGAGAGAGAGAGAGAGAGAGAGAGAGAGAGAGAGAGAGAGAGAGAGAGAGAGAGAGAGAAATAAATTAAAAATAATATTGCAAAAGTAGAGGGGGGAGGGGGGGTTTTTGCTTTGTGGTTTGTTGTTGTTGTTGTTGTTGTTGTTGTTGTGGGGTTTTAGGGAGAGGGGGAGAGCGAGTATTTATTTATAGAGAGGGATTTGGGAATAGAGGGAGGAATATAGCCGTTGGGAAAAGGTGGGAGTTTCTTGGTTTTGCGGGGGTTTCTTGTTTTTTTTTTTTGTTTTTGAAAGGTTTGAATTCAGAAGTGTGGGGACCACGATGGAGTGAAGTAGCCGTTAAGGGTAAGGGCGTCCGCGTGGCGATTGGTGAGTGGTGGGGGTGTGGGCCCCGGGACGACGGTCCAACTAACCGTTGAAACGTCCGGGCCGAGATTGCTTGCCGGGCCCGCCAAGCGGCCGACACGTGGACCGAGGTGACCGCGTCGTGTCCTGCTGTAAGACATTTTGTTTTTCTCTTTTTTAAAGCTGAAATAAAAATTCTTTTAAAATAATTCTAAAAAAAAATTCAAAATTTTAAACAAAAATGAGAAATTATACGGATAAATTCTTTGCCTAAGAATTTGTTGAGATTGCTGGGATGGTATGCGAATTTCTTGAATTTTTATTTAGATTTTTTTTAATTATTTAAATTATATGTAATTTATTAGAATTTTATATGATAAATAGAAAATATGGTAAATCGATTATTATTATTTTTCTAAATGGTAAATAATTTACTATTTTCTATAATTTAGCCTTTTTTTTATTTTTAAAATATAAAATAAAAAAATTTTAAATAATTTTTTTAAATAACTAATTAGCTCAACGACTTTTTCAAAATTTTATTTTGCCAATTAACTATCTTTTTGCCAACTCAATGCTATGTTAGACAAAAATAATAAAAAAATTGGTGAATCATTTGTATAAGAATTTTTTTGAGATCGTTAGGACAGTAGGTAAATTATTAAAATTTTTATTTAGAATTTTTTGGATTGTTCAAATTAGATAGATGTGATTTGTTAGAATTTTTACATTGTTGCTAGAATTTTATATAATAAATAGAAAGAAACGGTAAATTGTATATTGCTTTCTTTCTAAATAGTAAATAATTTAATATTTTTAAAATTTTAGTAATGACGGTGGGTGATTCATCGTTTTTTAATTATTTTTTTACTTTGTCGCTTAGTTGAATGGAAAGAGGTTATTTGGCCAAACAAAATTTTGATACGATTATTTGATAAATTATAAAAATTTTAAAAATTTATTTTAAAAAAAAATCTGCTAAAATAATACTCGCTTTTGTTTACTTTTTCTCTCTAACTTTTAAAAATTTATATTTTATCTTCTTAAAATTTTTAAAATATCATAAGATTATAATTAAGAGTAACACCCCTTTTCGGGTGATCAATAGAAACATGTGACCAATCGAATTCATCCCATCTCTGGATGGGGTGTAAGATGTACATCCCGTTTGGAGTGTACAAAAAGTATTTTCTTATAATTAATGAAGATGACGAAATAATCAAATTATCTATACTTGTTTAATATATATATATATATATATATATATATATATATATATATATATATATATATAAATAAAATTTATTGGTGCTATCAAGTTTTCTATCCTTAAATCAACCTCTTTGATCATTTTCACCCGTTAGATTTTACTATTTTCCCAACAAGCTATTAAACACAAGGGATCCACTATTATCTCAACTACACATTTTTAATTCAAGAGTTAAAAACTTAATAGCACCAATGACTTGATACTATTAATAATATTTCAGCCTAACTCACTCACTCACTCTCTCTCTCTCTCTCTCTCTCTCTCTCTCTCTCTCTATATATATATATATATATATATATATATATATATATATATATATTAGTTTCCAGAGTATTTTTTTGGTATAAATTATATAAATTAGATAGAATAATAAAGAATCTTAACGGAGAGGACTAAATGTTTTAATTTAAATTTTTGAAAAAATAAAATATAAATATTTAAAAGTCAAGAAAGAAAAATAAAAAAAAATGAGCTATTTACGAGAAATTTACTATATTTTAGCCTTTTTAAAATAAAATTTTTTCTTCACTCGTCTTAACATTTTTTGAAAAAAAATAGAGAAGTGCTAGGTCTTCACCTTATGCTTTTTAGAAATTTAAAGTTAGTCTCATATTATAAGGCCTTATGGAGTGTTTCTGGAAATTTTATTCTTACAAGGGTCTAAGCAAAATAACTTACAAGCTTAAGTCCTCAAATTGGATTGGTTTCCAATTACAATCCCATATAAAATTGTTCATTCACCTAACATCTTCTCATGTATCAAACACTACATTTGAATCTTTGATGATCATTGTATTATAATTAAAATCTAACCAAGAGGCTGTAGGAAAAAAAAATAATAAATAAATAAATAAATAAATAAATAAATCTAATCAAGTATTAAGAAATAGCAAAAATAAACACGCTAGCGATAATAATAAATACATAAAAATTACTGAAATCACACAACCAATAATACCAAGATTTACATTGTAGCTCAAATCCTTCAGGAAGATGAGAGGCCCCTCCCGACCTCATCTCCCTCGCTCAACCCCCTTATCTAATCATCGCCTTCATCCCACCCAAGCCCCATCTCGCCCCCGTTACAGACCAAAATACCCACTCCAATCCTTCCCAACCCAAGCCACAATCGTTGTAACCTCCGCTACGGCTTCGGCTCGGGTCCCGCATCCTACAAACGCGGTACCCTCCGCTTCGGCTTCGACACGGGTCCCGCCTCCGAACTGCGGGGCCCCTGACCAACCCCCAACCATTCTGAGAGGGGCGCGGGTCCGCCCCCTTTACTCCTTCATGGACGCGGTATTGTCAACTCCCTCGAGCCCGCCGCCCCACCCCCTGCCTCCTAAGGGTTTGGGTTTCGTCCGACACCCGGCACTTCCTGCCTCCCCCACTCGGTTTATCCTCAGCCCCCTCCTCCACGGGCGTTGTTTTGGGTGTTTTGAAAAGGGGCACCGGGCGGCGCGTTGCAGGGAACCCCGCCGCTGCCTCCTCTGCATGCGCGTGGGACACCCTGCATCCCGGTGTAGGACTCCTCAGGTTGATGGACCTTCGGGGCCGCCAGGCAATCTTCGTCGTCCGAGGGGGCTACCCGCTTTCCTCCCTACTTCGTCGCCTCCGGCAGGGCAGGCCTCATTGTCGGGTCGCGTGGCGAGGGTTCAGGTAAGTGGACCTCACTCCACTTTGGATTCGGTTGCTCTCTCTAAGGGTCTGGCGGACATGTTTGGGGGCTCCCCATCAAATTATGGGGTGGCTACCCTCCGGAATCCTTCTTTTGCTATCTTCTTTCCGAACTGGGCCGCTAGGGAATCCGCCATTGGGCGTAGCCCTCTTCGATTCGATGGCATCGCCTACTCCTTTTCCAATTGGGTGGAAGTGGGTGAGGAGGCCAGGGGGTGCCTCTTCCATAAAGCGTGGATCCGGTTAATCAACTGGCCCATCCTCTGCTGGAACGAGGAGGATGTGAAGGCCGCTGTCAGCGGCTTCGAGGAGCTGTGGGAGAGCGACACCCGCAGTACAGAAATGGAGGACGTCTCAAACTTCAGGATCTGCATTCGTTGCCCTAATGTTCGATCAATACCGGAGGCTCTCAACCTGACGGTGGAGGATAGACGGTTTCACATCCCCATTCAAATTGATTCGTGGGAGGAAACTAATCCTATTTTCCTCGGGGAAGCACTGGACCAGCACCTAGGTCTTGTCACCAAGGACGCTCAGGAGGACTTTATCAAATGTTCGGGGTTTTCTTCTATCCCGGCGGCGGGACCGGCGCGGCCGCCTTCAGACTCTCATCGGTATCCCCCCTGTGATAGGGCTGGCGGGTCGGGGCTGCAACGCCAACGGCTGAACTCCTTGGTGGTTTCGGACTCTCACTTCCCCCCACTTCAGACATTGCCTGGCCCGTCCGTGCCTTTGCCCTCCCCCGCCGCGACTATGTCGGTTGGCGTTTACACAGGGGAAGCAGATTGCCAACAGCCTTCGGGCACACGACTGATGGAGTGCGCGGACCGGGGGATTTCTACCACTTGCGCCACTCCTGGTGTGGGCATATTGTCCGGTTGCACTCAGGGGATAGCCGACGATTGCTGCACGAGCTTGCTCTTGGATCCGTGTTTGGATCCTCCCGCAACCGGCAAGCATGCGCAGCAATGGCGCAGCTCCCGGTTGGCAGACAAACACAAAGGGACTTCTAAATCCTCTCTGTTGAGGGCCCAGGACCTCATGGGCAAATAGGGGAAACAGGTGCGCCCCTCCTCTTCGAAGTTTAAGGGCTCGGTCCCTTCTGGTTTCCACTCGGAGGGACCGGATTCTCCTCCGGTAAGAATTTCCGCCCTCCCGGCTTATACGCGCGTCAACCCGGCCTCTACCCCTGCCGCGACTGAAGCGCCCGGAGCCCCGAATATTGGGACAGCTTCCTCACCCAGATCGGACCTCCTTAACCCGCTATCGTTGGTGGAAATCCAACAGATCAAGAAAGCCTGTGGTATTATCTCTGTGGACGCCCCTACCTCTTCATCGACGGGTCTTGTTACGGTTGGCGGCGACACCGACGGCGGGGATGCCCCGACATGAGGCTAGCTCTTCACATCTTCTCTTTGTTGTCGTGGGTATTTCTTGTCTTCATGGCTAGAAACAGAACATACAGATTTTTGTCTTGGAATATTCGAGGCCTCAATGATCCTGCCAAATGTGCCGCGGTCAAGATCTTCATCAAGAAAGCCAGATGCTGCGTGGTCTGCTTGCAAGAAACCAAGCTCTCTTCCACCATCCCCTCCAAGTTCCTTTCTTTCTGTGGGTTTCACCTCCGGGATTTTCGCACTCTTGATGCTGTCGGGACAAGGGGGGGTCTCCTGACTGCTTGGAACCCAGTCCTTTTTGATTGTGTGCATGATTGGGTTGGGGCCTTTTCGGTTACTGTCGTTCTGAGAAGAAGGGTGGACGGTTTGGTCTCACTGTTTCCAACCTTTATGGACCACCTCTTCTGTCTTAAAACCGGCTTTCTTCCAAGAACTACGCTCCATTGGTTCTCAGTCGGTGGGGCTATGGACGACGCTAGGTGATTTTAATGTTCTTCTCTCTCTTCAGGACAAGAATGGTCCGCCCTCAAATTTGAACGACATCCTCAATTTCAGAAGAGTGGTGACGGATACCAGACTCATTGATTTCCCCATCCAGAACAAGTGCTTCACGTGGTCGAATGGTAGGCGCCTCCCTACTCTCGAACGCCTTGACCGAGTCCTCGTGTCTAAAGACTGGCATCTCTCCTTTCCCCGCTCAACCCTCCGTGCCCTACCTCGGCCCAGGTCGGATCATACCCCTCTTTTGTTATCGGCGTTCTCCTTTGTGCCCTCCCCTAATCTGTTCAGGTTCGAGTCCTACTGGCTCCGATATCCGTCAATCTATGAGGCGATCTCTTTGGCTTGGAATGGCGTTACTAGTGGGACCCGACACCGTTAGTAGATTATCGGCGAAGTTCAAGACCGTCCAGTTGACACTTCGCCACTGGAGCGCGGGTCTAAAGTCTTCTATTTCTCTCCAGGAAGATCTTTGCCTCAGGTGGCTCGAGTGGCTCGATCTAGCTGAAGAGGCTAGACCTCTTAACATGTTGGAATGTAGGCTTAGACCCCTCCTCAAAATGAGATTCGATGAGCTATGTCTGCAGGACGAATTAAGATGGAGACAGAGATCCAGGGTGCAGTGGCTTAAAGCGGGAGATGCAAACACAAAATTCTTTCATCTTAAAGCCAGCGGCCGTCGAAACAAAAACTTCATCTCCCTTATTAAAGATGGAGCTTCCACTCGGGCGACCCACGACTCTATTGCTGCCCACTTGCTCGATTTCTTCATGAAGCAACTCGGGGTGGCGTCGAATAGAAGGACTACCCTCAACTTCGCCTCGCTGTTCCCTCCTTCTACCCCGGAGGTCGATTTTCTGAGCCTTCAGGCTCCGTTCGAGGAGAACGAGGTCCGAAGTGCCATCTTCTCCTGTGCGCCGGAAAAAGCACCTGGGCCTGACGGATTTCCATTGTTGTTCTTCCACCGCTTTTGGCCCGTGCTCAAAGCTGACATCATGGAGCTCTTCTCCAACTTCCACAACGGGTGCCTCGACCTCCGAGAGATCAACGCTAGTTGGTTGTGTCTCATCCCGAAGAAAAGCGAGACTCTTTTTGCTAGCGACTTTAGACCTATCTGCCTTGAGAACAGTCTAGTCAAAATTATCTCCAAAGTCCTTGCTGCTAGACTTCAGCGCCCCTTGGCCAATCTTATCAACCCTTTCCAGACGGCGTTTATTAAAGGGAGATCGCTTCTTGACAACTTTTACTGTGCCCTATCTTACTTCACCATCTTCATTCTACTAATCAAAAAGCGGCGATTCTTAAGATTGACTTCGAAAGAGCCTTCGATCATGTGGATTGGGCTTTCTTGCACGACTTGCTCTTGGCCAGGGGTTTTGGCACCAAGTGGATTGGTTGGATTATGGATCTCTTACATTCGTCCAGTACGGCTGTTCTACTTAATGGCATTCGGGCACCACCTTCCCGTGTAAGCGCGGACTGCGCCAGGGAGATCCTCTGTCCCCACTCTTATTCATTCTATGCATTGACGTGCTATTCAGAATGCTACAGGCTGCTTCTATTTCTCACGACCTTCCTTTGGTGGGCATTGGAAACGAAAAAGTCCACACTCTCCAATTCGCAGACGACCTCCTTATCTTTTTCGATGGTTCTGACAGATCGGCGGGGGTCATTAAACTCATTTTAGAGGCTTTCACGGAGATCTCGGGCCTTAAAATCAATTTCGGCAAAAGCTCCATCTCTTCGATTAACCTGCCGAGCTCCAACACCGAAGCTCTTGCATCTTTCTTCGGCTGCCCTGCTCAAGAATTCCCTCTAAAATATTTGGGCTTACCTTTATCACCTAAGGCGTTGCGCAAATCTGCCTTTTTCCCTATCATCGAGAAACTGGATAAGCGACTGGCGGGATGGAAGGGCCTTCTGCTCTCAAGGGGGGGGGGCGTTTGGTTCTTTTAAACTCGGTTCTTTCCTCCACCCCGATCTTCTTCTGTTCTGCCTTCTCTCTCCCTAGCTGGGTTATCAAATCGATCGATAAGATCCGCCGGGACTTCTTCTGGAAGGGAAAAAGATTAAACAGCGGCTTTCATTGTCTGGTCAAATGGGAGCATCTATGTCGTCCATTAAATTCGGGGGTTTGGGCATCCGCAATCTCCGCAACTCGAATTCAGCTCTACTTTTGAAAGGACTATGGTCTTCCACTATTTCTAAGGTGATTCCTTGGGTGTTTGCTGACTCTGAAGCACTACTCCCATCGGCCACCTCTTACTGCTAGGACGGCCGACTGGATGTTGCCAGATCTGGAAGGATATGCTTGCTAATGCGCCTTTCTTCATTTCCTCCACCTCCTTTTCAATCGGGAGCGGTAAAGCGACGTCCTTCTGGAATGCGCGTTGGAGCGGCGACTCGGCGCTGCGCAATCGCTTCCCTTCTCTCTATGCTGCGGCTCCTCTCAAACATCTTTCGGTTTTTAATTGGATCCGGCGATTCGGATCCCGGCCCGATTTGGGTTTTCTTGGCAATATCTGCTCGGAGGCTCGGCGAGAGGTCCCCAACCTGTTGGCTGTGATTAACAATACTCACTCTCAAACGCCGATGATTTCATTCATTGGAGATGGAGCAATAACGGGATATTTTCAACCAAGACTGCTTACAACTCCATCTCTTTTGAAGGGTAAATGACACTAAGATCCACTTCCTGTGGGATATTCGGATACCGGCCAAGACAAAAATCTTCTGTGGATTGCAGCGCGTTACAGGCTACTCACTGCTGAGCTTCTTACTAAAAGGGGTTGGGCTGGGCCTTCTATCTGCTTCAACTGCTGTGAAGGAGATGAAAATATGGACCACCTTTTCTTTTATTGCAAGTTTGCGAGGTCGGTCTGGGAAGAGCTTCTTCACCTTTGCCACGCACCTGCCACAGGCTACTTAACTATTCGGGGGATATGGCGAGCAGATGGACGGGCGCGAGGACAACCTTGGAGGGCCGTAATAAAATGCATTTGATCTCCTTTTTGCCGCTACTTGTTGGGAAATCTGGACTGAACGCAACAGGCGCATCTTCACTTCTAGCACCTCCCAGACTACCACCTGCGTCATTAGAATTATTGATACTTTCAACCTCTGGACATTAGCTTTTCGGAGATCTGCTAGTAACTGGAGGAAAATGCACCGCTTAACCGACCATCGGCCGGGCTTCTTGGGCGTTCCTGTCTTCCTCTTTGCACCTTTCGTCTGACCGACCACGTTTTATTTTGATTTACTTTGGAGGGGAAAGTCATGCGCTCTTATGGTTTTATTCTTTGAGCTTTCTTCTGCTGCTGGACCAGTTAGACTTCGTATCTTTTACTAATATTGTGTGATGATCTTTATTGATGGGGGAGCAGCTACTTTCTTTTAGTTGCCGTGAGATCGCTTTGGAGGATATCTGCATTACGGCTTCTCTTTCACTGCCGCAGGAAACTGGTTTTTAGGCTTCCTGATAGACCTCCTCCTTTAGGCCCGGAGTGATTGTTGCATTATTTGTTTAGTATTGAGGCTCCTTGGGTACAATGGTGCCACACGAAACTGCTGCCTGCCATCGTAGCCTGATTCGGCCATCTATTGCTTACTGGGTTCTATATTAGAAATCGTTTCAGCATTCGGGGGTATCATCAGACTGGGATCACGCTGTTTTGATCCTCACAATGGTTTGAATCGACTTTATGCTGGTTATACACGACATCGACCTCTACCCTCGGCATCGAAATGCAGATCTTTTCCACCGTAGGGGAAATTCTTGCTGTTGTTGTGAATCAAGCCCTAATTGGCTTATCTGCGAGAACCTGTTGTAGTTTTAAGCTCTCCTTCGGAATGCTGGTCTACATTGTGAAACCCCCTCCTCTGTTCGCTGTGTTTTGTCTACCGAACCTAGCCACTGTTGGGTCGTATATAATACGGATCTAAATAGGGGAAGAAACACCTAGAGGGGGTGAATAGGTGTAAACGTATAAACACTCCAAAAATCGTTGCGATAAAACCCAATGCGGAAATAAAATAACACGCAAGATTTTTACGTGGAAAACTCCATCACCGGAGTAAAAAACCACGGGACCGATAACACGGCAGAAATCCACTAGAATTAAAACACGTACAAGGTGATTTACCGTACACACTTACGACTCAACCTTTTCCATACGCTCCTAGAGGATCTTCTCCGCTCGCTCCAGACGCTTCTCGAATCCACGATCTGCGCCCAACGCCGAATCCACGGCGTCCAACGTCGAATCCACGACGTCCGACCGAATCCACGGTCTTCACCCAATAGCACCTTCGAATCCACGAACGTGCCTCGCTCCGAATCCACGAGAGCGATTGAACCTTGAATCCACAAGGACACGCGAATCCACGCGCCGATTTTTGGGGTAAATCGTTGTTTTTGGGTGGTGATGATCCGCCGAATACTTAGATCAAAGATAGATCGGAAATACCATCTAAGTATTCATTAGTTTGATTCAACTCAAGATGTGAGTATGAAAACCTAGAATCAAACTAATCAATATAGATGAAGAAACATAGAGTATTCTCTAATGATTTCCTTTCTTCTCTATATGTGGATCTATAGCCGTATAAGATGATAATGAAAATGACGGCTATGTGGATTCACCCTAGAAAAGGAGTCATAGGGTGTATTTATAGGTTAGAAACCCTAGGAAGGAGATAAGAATCAAAAACCAACCATTTCTGGAATTTACGGACGGCGATCCGGATCGTGATAACTAGGATCCGGATCGTCATAACGAAACAGCCAATTCCAGAAAAACGAAGGTTCGGGATCCGGATCATGTGACTACGATCCGGATCGTTCATACAGTTCACCAAACATCAACGTTCGGGATCCGGATTGCGAAGCAAGATCCGGATCGTTCAAGGTAGATGGTAAACTCAACGTTCGGGATCCGGATCAAGAGACTACGATCCGGATTGCGACGATGTATGAACGAACCACCTTCGGGATCCGGATCGAACAACCTGATCCGGATCCTGAACATGTCCCAAGTCCAGTTTTTGATTTTATGCAATGAAAGATTCTTCCAAGTGTTTCTACACTACAAGAAGTATTCGGATCACACAAATTCTTTAGTTAAACATACCTGATCCTTTTGAATTCTTCTTTCTTGAGATTGAGTTAAATGATCCAACTTTCTTCACCTTCAATCTTCAAGACTTGAGACTTTCACGAAACTACGCCAACTCAAATTCCGTAACAATCTCCCCCTTTGGCGGTTTCGTGACAAAACATAGATCCACTAAAGAAAATTCAAAAAGATATTTTTGTTGCTATCACCATACAACAAAAATTTACAATGGAGATCCAAAATACAATACATGAGTTAAACTCCTAAAACAGACTCTAGACTTAGACATCTGTACTCTCTGCAAAAAGAAATCATTCTTGACAAAAAAATCGTTAGATACCTCAAGAATTTTGTACATTCAAAAACCACAAACAGAGATGAAGTTTAAACTCATTTATACTTACCATGACATTTATATTCAGATATGTAAACAGATCATAGTTAAAAACACCAACATATCTTCTTTGCACGTAAAAACCAAATGTCATGAACATGTTTGTGACAAACTAATATATATATGATATGTAATAGATCAGAGTTAAGAACCAACATATCTTCTATGCAATCAAAAACCAAGTGTCACAACTTGTTAGTGACATCAACTTGTTAGTTATATTACATGCCCAAATAGTTAGCAAATAGTTAGTCGAGGCATGCATTCAAACAAATGGAAAAACCAAAAGTTGAAGTTCTACTACCTTTGTGTTTCAACTTACCTTGATGTTCCAACACATCATCATGAATCATGTCAATCAATCATTGTTCAAGTTCTCTATAAACTCTCTCCCCCTTTTGTCACAAAACAAAGCCAAAAATTACA
>CM055076.1:6916091-7037464 GCA_029204045.2 Tillandsia leiboldiana | reverse complement strand
TGATGATCTTTATTTGATGGGGGGAGAGATACTTCTTTTCGTTGCGTGAGATCGCTTTGATGAATATCTGCCTAACGGCGTTCTCTTTCAGCTGCGTAGGAATGGTTTTTAGGCTTCTGCTAGACCTCTCCTTAGGCCCGGGGAGGAGTGATTGTGCATTATTGTTAGTATTGAGGCTCCTTGGGGTACAATGGTGCCCCCGAAAATGGCCGTGCCATCGTAGCCTGATATCGGCCATCTACGATTACTGGGTCTATATTAGAAAATCGGTCGCATCGGGGGTGGTATCATAGATGGGACACGCTGTTTGATCCTCACCATGGTTTGAATCGACTTTATGCGGGTTCTCCAGACAACATCGACCTACTACCCTCGGCTAGAAATTGCAGATCTTTTCCACCGTATAGGGGAAATTCTTGCTGTTGTTGTGAATCAAGCCTAAATTGGCTTATCTGCGAGAAGCCTGTTGTAGTTTCAGCTCTCCTTTCGAAATGCTTGGTCTGACTGTGAAAGCCCCTCCTCTGTTCAGCGGGTTTGCTCTACTGAACCTTAGCCATGTTGGGTCGTATATAATACGGATTAAATAGGGGAAGAAACACCTAGAGGGGGGTGAATAGGTGTAAACGTATAAACACTCAAAAATCGTTGCGATAAAAACCCATGCGGAAAATAAAATAACACGCAAGATTTTACGTGGAAACTCCATCACCGGAGTAAAAAACCACGGGACCGATAACACGGCAGAAATCCACTAGAATTAAAACACGTACAAGGTGATTTACCGTACACACTTACGACTCAACCTTTTCCATACGCTCCTAGAGGATCTTCTCCGCTCGCTCAGACGCTTCTCGAATCCACGATCTGCGCCCAACGCCGAATCCACGGCGTCCAACGTCGAATCCACGACGTCCGACCGAATCCACGGTCTTCACCCAATAGCACCGTTCGAATCCACGAACGTGCCTCGCTTCTGAATCCCGGAGAGCGATTGAACCTTGAATCCACAAGGACACGCGAATCCACGCGCCGATTTTTGGGGTAAATCGTTGTTTTTGGGTGGTGATGATCCGCCGAATACTTAGATCAAAGATAGATCGGAAATACCATCTAAGTATTCATTAGTTTGATTCACTCAAGATGTGAGTATGAAAACCTAGAATCAAACTAATCAATATAGATGAAGAAACATAGAGTATTCTCTAATGATTTCCTTTCTTTCTCTATATGTGGATCTATAGCCGTATAAGATGATACAAGAAAATGACGGCTATGTGGATTCACCCTAGAAAAGGAGTCATAGGGTGTATTTATAGGTTAGAAACCCTAGGAAGGAGATAAGAATAAAAAACCAACCATTTCTGGAATTTTCGGACGGCGATCCGGATCGTGATAACTAGGATCCGGATCGTCACAACGAAACAGCAATTCCAGAAAAACGAAGGTTCGGGATCCGGATCATGTGACTACGATCCGGATCGTTCATACAGTGCACCACAACATCAAACGTTCGGGATACGGATTGCGAAGCCAGAGTCCGGATCGTTCAAGGTAGTGGTAAACTCAACGTTCGGGATCCGGATCAAGAGACTACGATCCGGATTGCGACGATGTATGAACGAACCACCTTCGGGAATCCGGATCGAACAACCTGATCCGGATCCTGAACATGTCCCAAGTCCAGTTTTTGATTTTTATGCAATGAAAGACTCTTCCAAGTGTTCTACACTACAGAAGTATTCGGATCACAAAAAGTCTTTAGTTAAACATACCTGATCCTTTTGAATTCTTCTTTCTTGAGATTGAGTTAAATGATCCAACTTTCTTCACCTTCAATCTTCAGACTTGAGACTTTCACGAAACTACGCCAACTCAAATTCCGTAACAATCTCCCCCATTTTGGCGGTTTCGTGACAAAACATAGATCCACTAAAGAAAATTCAAAAGATATTTTTGTTGCTATCACCATACAACAAAAATTTACAATGGAGATCCAAAATACAATACATGAGTTAAACTCCTAAAACAGACTCTAGACTTAGACATCTGTACTCTCTGCAAAAAGAAATCATTCTTGACAAAAGAAATTGTTAGATACCTCAAGAATTTTGTACTATTCAAAAACACACAAACAGAGATGAAGTTTAAACTCATTTATACTTACCATGACATTATATTCAGATATGTAACAGATCATAGTTAAATAAACACCAACATATCTTCTTTGCACGTAAAAACCAAATGTCATGAACATGTTTGTGACAAACTAATATATATAGATATGTAATAGATCAGAGTTAAGAACCAACATATCTTCTATGCAATCAAAAACCAAGTGTCACAAACTTGTTAGTGAACATCAACTTGTTAGTTATATTACATGCCCAAATAGTTAGCAAATAGTTAGTCGAGGCATGCATTCAAACAAATGGAAAAACCAAAAGTTGAAGTTCTACTTACCTTTGTGTTTCAACTTACCTTTGATGTTCCAACACATCATCATGATCATGTTCAATCAATCATTGTTCAAGTTCTCTATAAACTCTCTCCCCCTTTTTGTCACAAAATTAGCCAAAAATTACAGAAGTGGAGAGAATGATTACCAGTTTAAGTTCGAGAACTAAAATCTCAAATAAAACAAAACTTGCACAACAGTAGGATTTAAACATATGCATAAAAACAGAAATTAGAAGGATACGGATCATTCAGACTCGTCTGAACTGATACAGCCGAGGATTGGAAAATCTTCTTTATTCGCTTGTTCATTGCTGATTGCTTTTATTTACCTTCTTTATTTCTTCCTTTACCTCAATCAGTTCATTTGATATACGTTCTTGCTCGTGGAGAGCCTTTGCTGTTCTTTATAGATTGAGGTAACAGAAGCATCATCATCAGAAGTTGATTGTGGTGCTTCTTGTGCCGGAGGTGCTGGTTGAACTGGAGGAGCTGCTGCCGGTGCAGAGGTTGTTACTTGTTGTCGTTGTTCTCGTTGCCGGTGAAGAGGTATGAAAGGTTCATCTGGCTTCGTCGAAAGAGACTTTACAATTGTCGTGTCATTGATTGTTCCTAGACTGTGCAGATAGGAACTCGCATTTGTGTCGGCTTTAAATTTGCGAAGAATGCGCATGATGATCATTGGAAAAGGTAGTCTCTCTGACGGATGAGCTTGCTCCACATATCGTGCCATCCTTGACCAGATGATGTAGGGAATGTTTAAGTTAGCTCCCATTGCTGCTGCGGGGTTTCCAAGTAGATAAAGAAATATCATTCTTTCCCACCGAAGAACCTTTGTGTTCATGTTTGGAATAATATTGTAACAAACAATGAGATTTAAGATTCGGTACTCTGGTCGTAGTTCTTTCGAGAACACGGAGTTTCCTTTTCACAGAGATGGTTGGTTTAGTCATAGGCGCTTTTCCTTTGTCCATTGGTGCTTTTCCTTTCGAAGCATCGGACGCATTTTGTTCAGGCAATGATTCATCATCATCTGTCAATGCAGTCCAATCTATCTCGTGACAATCCACCTCTGTATCACTGACCTCGACAAATTCACCTTTTTGTTGTGTTTTCTTAGCTCTCTTTAATTTGTTTGTGGCCCGAGTGTGCACTATTGTGACCAACAAAAGAATGATCCATGAGAATCCCATTGATCCAAGTGCTTTGAGAAGATTTAAATCCTGTGAAGACCAACTCAAGAACACAAAAATTCTTAGTTTTCAAAAATTGGAAAAATTGTACCCAAACAATCATAATCATGTAGAGAGACTAAGAATCAAATTAGTTTTGCAAAAGGACTTTTAAAATTAGATCAATTGCATAATTTTCGAAAATCCTTATTATATGCCCTAAAACCGAAATTTTAGAAATCGAAGCCTAAAAAATCCGTTAATCAGGAGAAAAACTAGCATATAATCAAAACTAATCTACCCAGAGTTCTTATTTCAAAAGAAATTTGATCAAAAAACCATCCACAAACAAAGTTGATCCAAGAAATTCGTGCGTTTGAGGAGGAAAAGAGAAAAACGGTGAAAAACCGAGATTTTGATCAATAAAACTTACTTGGAATTGAAGAACTTTGAGTTTGAAAGCTTCCAAGGAGGATGAATCTAGAGAGAAGCGCTCTGGAAACTTTTGAACAAAAGATTGGAGTAAAAGAAATCAAAACCCTTTTGTTCCTTATAAAAACCTAGCCGCGATCCGGATCAGTTCATAACTGCGATCCGGATCGGCTACCCGCAGTGAGAAAACTGCGTTCGGGATCCGGATCGGCAGATGCAATCCGGATCGTCAGCCCGCAGAAGAATTTCTGCGTTCGGGATCCGGATCATCTACCCCGATCCGGATCGGCCCCAACTTTTTCTTTAGAAAATCTCAGAGAAATTCAGGAAAAACCAGAAAAAGATTGTAAGCACAAATGTGTATCAACTTTAAACAAAAATCATCGTTTCATACAACAAGAATTAGATTATGCCAAATCTATCAATAATATCCAAAAATGAAACGAAAATTTACAAAAATTAAATCCCTTAAAGTTGAACACCTTCAATCACATCTAACTTGATCTTATGAGTAATGCCTTTATCAAATCATCAATTCGGTAAAGAAAATGAAATACAAAGATCAATAGATGTTTGAAATCCCAAATATGGTAGATAATATTTCTAGACAATCTGTTGAAGAGAGTGGCTCTTTGAGCATCTTTCTTTAAAATCCCACCTTATACCAACCTTGAAATTTGACAGAGTCAAGTATTTCAACATGCATTTTACTTAATCAAAAATTTGAACAACCATGCTTGGTATACATGTGGTAGCTGCACACAATACTCGGACGACCGAGGTGGTAGCTCTTTCCTCCATGTGGTGGTAGTTTTCACACTCCTCATTGGGATGTAACTCTTTCCACATCTTTTGAGCATTTTACATTATCTATGACTCCCCCTCAATTGGCTATCAATTATTTAAGATATAAAGTATTCAACCAAAAATTGATCTCGATTTCATACTCGACTAAACCGTCAAATAAGATAATGACTATACCAAGAGATCATTGAGAGAGAAATTGACTTTGATCACTTTAGAAGATGATTTAATTAACATAAACGATCATTGCAACAATGAAATATTATGATGGCAAAAGCATAATAAATTTCTAAATGTGTGAACAGATGCAATTAAAGTCAATTATGATCTATGCTCAATTAATGTCCTATGTATAAACATAGCTATTGAATAGAACAAAACAAATACAAAACCTATTCTAAGCAAAGATTTCAAAAAGAAGATTATTTCAAGGAAAGCATACCAATTGCTTTTCGCAAGTGAATAAAACGTTTTTGATCCAAAGGTTTTGTTAGAAAGTCAGCTAATTGATCTTCAGTGGAAATATATGAAAGTTGAAGAGTATTTGATTCAACTAGCTCTCTAAGAAAATGATATCTAAGTTCAATATGTTTTGTTCTAGAGTGCAACACAGGGTTTTTAGAAATGTTAATTGCACTTGTGTTGTCACAAAGAATTGTTACCGAAGATGCTGAAATGCGGAAGTCGCTCAGTACGCTTTTCATCCAAATGAGTTGAGTTGAGCAACTTCCAGCTGAAATGTATTCCGCTTCGGCAGTCGAGAGTGCTATGCAATTCTGTTTTTTACTGTGCCATGCAACAAGGCAATGGCCAAGATAGAAGCATGCACCACTCGTGCTTTTCCGATCATCCACTGATCCTGCCCAATCGGCATCTGAGTATCCAACAATGTCCAGACTTGTTCCCATAGGATACCAAATTCCGAAATTAATTGATCCTTTGATGTACCGGATGATCCGTTTCACCGCTTTCAGGTGAACCTCCTTTGGTGCTGATTGATATCTCGCGCAAATCCCAACACTAAAGGATATATCCGGGCGACTAGCCGTGAGGTAAAGTAGACTTCCAATCATACTTCTATACAGTTTCTCGTCTACATTCTCACTATGTGATTCACTTCCAAGTCCCTTGTGGCTAGTTCCCATTGGAGTTGGAAAATCTTTACAATTTTCTAGATCAAACTTTTTGACCAACTCCAGTGCATACTTGGATTGACTCAAGTGAATACCTTCATCATTTTGTTTAATTTGCAATCCAAGAAAATAAGACAATTCGCCCATCATGGACATCTCAAATTCGCTTTCCATGGTCTCCGCGAATTTAGAAGCATCATTATCTTTTGTTGCACCAAATACAATGTCATCGACATAGATTTGTGCTACAATGAAATTATTTTGATAATGCTTCACAAAGAGAGTCCTGTCAGCTCCCCCTCGAGTATAGCCCTTCTCCAAAAGGTGCTTTGTTAACCTTTCGTACCATGCTCGCGGTGCTTGTTTCAGACCGTAAAGAGCCTTTTTCAAACGAAAAACATGGTTAGGTTGTTTATGATCTACAAAACCTTTCGGTTGAGCTACATAAACTTCCTCATTTAAAAACCCATTTAGAAATGCGCTCTTGACGTCCATTTGAAATAATTTGATTTTAAAATGACAAGCAATAGCAAACAATATACGAATGGACTCGAGTCTAGCTACAGGGGCGAAAGTTTCGTCAAAGTCTATACCTTCTACTTGAGAGTAGCCTTGAGCAACTAGTCGTGCCTTGTTCCTGATGATAGTACCATCTTCATCTTTCTTGTTCTTGAAGATCCATTTGGTACCTATCACATTATGTTGCTTTGGAGGCTTCGTTAATTCCCAGACTTTGTTTCGCTCAAATTGATGGAGCTCTTCCTGCATTGCTTTAATCCAGTAGTCATCCTGAAGAGCTTCATCTATTGTCTTTGGTTCGATTAAAGATACGTAGCAAGCAAGTCCGCAAACCAACTGCCTTCGAGTTCTAACTCCTTCTTGTGGATCTCCAATGATGTTCGATTCCGGATGATCCTTGGAGATTCGTAGCGTTTGTTGAAACGGAGTACTCGGAGGTACACGAGATGATTCCTGCACATCAGATAAACTAGAAGAACCATTAGATGCATCATTAATATTGGAAGTATTATTATGAGAAGGTGCACTAGCAGGAGAATCATCATCTAGAGAGATATCGAGGGTAGATTTTTCAGATTCAAAATGAGAAGCTTCATCTACTTTAACATTTATAGATTCTACGATCGTCTTAGATTCAATGTTAAATACTCGATATGCTCTGCTATTCGTAGAATAACCCAAAAAGATCCCTTCATCACTTCGAGAGTCGAACTTTCCAAGATTTTCACGGTCACGTAAGATGTAACATCGACTCCCGAAGATACGAAAGTACTTGATATCCGGTTTTCTACTAAACCACAGCTCATATGGTGTATTCAAGGTTCCTGGGCGCAAATACACTCTGTTAATGACATAGACAGCGGTGTTCACAGCTTCAGCCCAAAAATGTAGCGGTAATTTCCGGCTATGAAGCATCACACGCGCCATCTCTTGAACAACCCTGTTTTTGCGCTCAACAACACCATTCTGCTGAGGTGTATAGGGTGCCGAGAATTCATGTTTAATGCCATTTGAAGTACAAAAGTCAATGAATTTTGAATTTATGAATTCTCCACCCCTATCACTTCTAACACGAATGATCTTTTCATTCTTTTCAATCATAATACGATGGCAAATCTCATGAAAAGAGTCAAACGTATCAGCTTTCTCTCTCAAAAATGCTACCCAAGAAAACCGAGAGAAATCATCAACCAATAAAAAGATGTACCACTTACCTCCCAAAGATGGTTGACGGGTCGGCCAAAAGAAAAAGAAGAAAAGAAAATAGTCTACATAAACTATACAAGATTTAATCGTAGAACGATTAAAGACAAGGAGGGGTTTCACCTTTGCATACCCAAACCTTTTGAGTTTTAGAGTATGTTGGTAAAGGTTGAGAGATTCTCCTTGAAGACGACGTCTTGTATGATTGATCTTTTTCTTTTGTCATCGTCTTGTTTGAGGTGCTACCAATGTTCTTTTCTTTTGAAAAATCCTTCCTTGAATTCCGGGAAGTGAGCTTATTGGTAGCAATTGCAAGATGTGGTTGATTTGTTCTTTGAGCTTCAATCTCGCAATTTCTTTCGATGTGCCCTGCAAAATTACAACGAAAACATACCTTTGAGCTTGACGATTCCGAAGAGGATGAGGTAGGTTTGTTGTCGTTGTTTGTCTTGAATTCCGATGTCGGATGAGGAGATACCGACTGAGGCACAAAGACTGTCCCACTCGAACTTGGACTGTTTCCAGTTTGAGTGTATCCGAGGCCGAACCTATTTGATTGACCAAGACCAAGAAGTCTATCCAACTTACTCCTTCCTGAAGAGAATCGCTGTAAGTCATTCTTGAGTTGGAAAATGGTCTTTGTCATTTCCAGGTTATCCTGTCGAGCCTCGTTGTAGAGCTTTGAGAAGTGATTCGCGTTATCCACCAGATTTGTATGTTCCTTCTCAAGTTGCTCATTGGACTCTTGAAGGGAAGCATTTTCTTTTATCAGGTTTTTCCTTTCCACTTCAAGAGCGTTTGAGAGAGAAGTCGCTCTTTTTGCTTCTTCTTCGAGATCATGCACTCTCCCTCTCAAACTCTTGTTTTGCTTAGCCACTTTCTTTGAGTCCCTCAAAAGTCTGTGGTAGGCTAGAGCAAAATCTTCACCTTCCGAATCATCCGATTCATTGTCCATTGCATTCTTTTCAACAGTGGAGTTGGACAATGATTCAGACGTACTTGCCATAAAGCACATGAATGGTGAAGATGTGGACGCGTGGAATGCCGTGGAGCTCTTTTCTTCATCACTTGAAGACGACTCATTTGACGTCGAGTTGTCATCCCAAGTGACGACTTGCATCGCCTTCTTCTTTGCCGGATACTTGTTAGGACACTCCGTTGCAATGTGGCCGTAGCCTCGACATTTGAAGCATTGCAGTTGTCCTTCTGAACTTTTCTTATCCTTTGAGAAGTTCTCTTGCTTTCTTGACTTGTAATTTGAAATACCTTTGCCTTTGTTCCACTTTCCGAAGGATGGAGATTTGCTTGAATTACCCCTTCGGAAGTTGCGGCGAAACTTCCTTGTCAAGAGAGCGAGCTGCTTCTCAAATTCCTCCATAGAAAGGTTCTCGTCATCGTCCGAGGAGGATGTATCCGCGTCTTCTTCCTTAGTTGTTTTCAACGCATAACCTGAAGACTTAGAAGTAGATGCTTTTCCAGAAGAATTGTTAGTATTAAAAGTCATTTCATAAGTTTGTAATGAACCAACTAATTCTTCTACACGTATTTCGTCCGGGTGTTTAATAGTTTCAATGGCAGTAACCTTTGGGCGAAATCGTTCAGGAAGAGTTCTTAAGATTTTTCTTACAATCTTAAATTCTGGAATCTTCTCTCCCAGATTAGCACATGAGTTTACGATGTCTTGCAATCGTGTATAGTAGTCCGTGAAAGATTCATTTTCTGCCATTAAGATAGAGTCAAACTTGCTCGTAAGCATTTGCAGTTTCTGAATCTTCACGAGGTTAGTTCCCTCATGTGTAACCTGGAGAACATCCCAGATTTCTTTCGCAGTCTCACATGCCGAGACGCGAGAGAATTCAGTTTGAGATAAGGCATTAAAAATAGCATTAATTCCCTTGCCATTGTAAGAGGATAACTCAAACTCTTCCTTGGTCCATTTCGACCTAGGTTTTAAGGTGTGAACATCAGAGATAAGTTCAGTTGGATTAGTCCATCCTGATTCAATTGAATGCCACACCCTTTCGTCGATGGAAGATAAAAAGGCTTTCATCCGTACTTTCCAGTACGCATAATTTGTACCATCAAAGAAAGGGGGTCGA
Organism: Tillandsia leiboldiana; assembly: GCA_029204045.2. Taxonomy (NCBI): domain Eukaryota; kingdom Viridiplantae; phylum Streptophyta; class Magnoliopsida; order Poales; family Bromeliaceae; genus Tillandsia; species Tillandsia leiboldiana. The sequence continues at coordinate 7,027,648 of CM055076.1, read as the reverse complement.
TTGATGTTTCCACCTTCAACCATTGTTCACAACCCTATTCCCTCTCTGATACCACTTGTTGGGTCGTATATAATACGGATCTAAATAGGGGAAGAAACACCTAGAGGGGGGTGAATAGGTGTAAACGTATAAACACTCCAAAAATCGTTGCGATAAAACCCAATGCGGAAAATAAAATAACACGCAAGATTTTTACGTGGAAAACTCCATCACCGGAGTAAAAAACCACGGGACCGATAACACGGCAGAAATCCACTAGAATTAAAACACGTACAAGGTGATTTACCGTACACACTTACGACTCAACCTTTTCCATACGCTCCTAGAGGATCTTCTCCGCTCGCTCCAGACGCTTCTCGAATCCACGATCTGCGCCCAACGCCGAATCCACGGCGTCCAACGTCGAATCCACGACGTCCGACCGAATCCACGGTCTTCACCCAATAGCACCGTTCGAATCCACGAACGTGCCTCGCTCTGAATCCACGAGAGCGATTGAACCTTGAATCCACAAGGACACGCGAATCCACGCGCCGATTTTTGGGGTAAATCGTTGTTTTTGGGTGGTGATGATCCGCCGAATACTTAGATCAAAGATAGATCGGAAATACCATCTAAGTATTCATTAGTTTGATTCAACTCAAGATGTGAGTATGAAAACCTAGAATCAAACTAATCAATATAGATGAAGAAACATAGAGTATTCTCTAATGATTTCCTTTCTTCTCTATATGTGGATCTATAGCCGTATAAGATGATACAAGAAAATGACGGCTATGTGGATTCACCCTAGAAAAGGAGTCATAGGGTGTATTTATAGGTTAGAAACCCTAGGAAGGAGATAAGAATAAAAAACCAACCATTTCTGGAATTTTACGGACGGCGATCCGGATCGTGATAACTAGGATCCGGATCGTCACAACGAAACAGCCAATTCCAGAAAAACGAAGGTTCGGGATCCGGATCATGTGACTACGATCCGGATCGTTCATACAGTTCACCAAACATCAACGTTCGGGATCCGGATTGCGAAGCAAGATCCGGATCGTTCAAGGTAGATGGTAAACTCAACGTTCGGGATCCGGATCAAGAGACTACGATCCGGATTGCGACGATGTATGAACGAACCACCTTCGGGATCCGGATCGAACAACCTGATCCGGATCCTGAACATGTCCCAAGTCCAGTTTTTGATTTTTATGCAATGAAAGACTCTTCCAAGTGTTTCTACACTACAAGAAGTATTCGGATCACACAAATTCTTTAGTTAAACATACCTGATCCTTTTGAATTCTTCTTTCTTGAGATTGAGTTAAATGATCCAACTTTCTTCACCTTCAATCTTCAAGACTTGAGACTTTCACGAAACTACGCCAACTCAAATTCCGTAACAGCCACAACACTTGGGAATTCATGTGGCATCGTGGATTTGAGCGGGAGCATGCAGGCGATTACCTAACAATGAATGAATGGTGCTTTGAACCACTCTGGGTATTATTGGGTTTTTTTCTATCTGTGCTCTGGCTTCTCTATTGCTTTGGTGATTGAACTACTCCTGGGTTAACTATTGGTTCCAGTTTGTTTGGAATATCTGTTACATCGGATTATTTTTTTTATCTTTTTTGAACAATCTAACCTGCCCTGGAGCACCAGCAAGCCACCCTTCGGCTGAGGATGGAGACTGAAGCGTCATCGAGCTTCATCGAGTCATCGAGTTATGGGCACTAATCTTGGCGAATTGGGAAAATGGTGGTTGCTTAATTCCCATACAGACAACTTTGTCGGTTTCCCCTACTGCTCAATTTTTTTGGTGTATTTGTATGCTTGGGATTTCGGATCTGGGATTTCCACCTTCCCCTACGGCCGCAACTTGAGAACGTCTTCATCAATCCTGTTTGAATCCTTTTGCTTCAGGTTGCTTATCTCTAGGTGATCATTGGTGTTGTTGATACTACACGCTTTGTCTTTTTTTGGGATCATGCTGTATTGCTGTTGTGGTTGCCGTTGAGGCAGTGGTAGCTGCTGCCATTTTCATTTTTGTTGATGTTATTGGCACCACTTGCTGTTGTTTTTTCTTCTTCGGTTGAGTTCGGACACTACACTTGCGTTTGCATGGGTCGTGCTTCCTTGTATTCCCTTTCTCTTTTATCAAATAGGGTAAACCCCTGTTTAATCAAAAAAAATAATACCAAGATTTCTGTGATTTGACCTAATCCTACATAAAAAAGAGCTTCCCTATACAGTAGTTAATAGTGCAAGGTCTTTTCCTAAGCTGCACCAAAGATATTAGCTTCCACTGCAAAAAGAAATCCCCCAATTTACTCTTCTAAATTGAAGCACTATCTAAGCTTCTTTTTTTTTTTTTTTTTTTTTTTTTTTTTTGGTTTTCTCTCTTCCTTTTTTTGGTGGCTCTTTGAAAACCTAAATTATCTTTTAGTAATCTTTTCAAAAGATCCTCTTAACGAGTTATACTTAGGTTGTATATGATCTTATATATAATGTGAGATACTGAATTTTTATAAATAGCAAAGTTGCAGTATGGTGAGTCGAACAGCACGTGAGAGGAGTGTTAGGTCGAGTCGGGACCGTTTTAGAGCAAATTGGTGCGAAAAATATAGCTCGGGTGCATTTTTAGGAGATTTTTAGAATTTTGTGGGTTTTAAAGCGTGGATCCGGAAACCCAGCTCCGTCTTGTAAAAGTCCGGAAGGGAAAGGCAGGCGGACAGGGTGATGTGATGTGTGGCCGCACGGTGTCCAGAGTCTTTGGCCACGTGGCGTCACGTGATAGGCCCCAGGCACGTTGGGAAGAGGCGGCGGCAGCAACGCAACGCGCGTGACGTGCGATGTGACGCGCAGGTTACGTGCGAGCTGGCGAGGCGGCGGATTCGGGCGCTCCTTGCAGGCGCCTAAAACAGGCACTGTAGCGGCCCAAATTTTCCAGGCCGCCCATTGTTGCTCGAGATGCCCGATTGTGGGTTTCGGATGCCCAAATCCTCATTTTGAGGCTATTTAACGCATAGGGACCCCTCTCTTCTTCTTTTTCTTCTTCAGCTCGCGTCCATCCATGGGTTATAGAAAGAGAAACATAGATTGAAGGAGAGAAAGAGAGAGAGAGAGAGAGAGAGAGAGAGAGAGAGAGAGAGGAAGGTTCGATCTGAGAACTCGAGCACGGACACGAGCGAGTGAAATTTGACGACGCGTCGACTTTGGGGTAGGTTTCTCTTTTTATATTATTTGTTTGGATTTTTTGAGTTGGTTTTTGGTTGATATAGGTTTAGCTTGTTAGTGTTTTGGATTTAAGCTTTATGCCCTTTTGTTGGACTGTTAGGACTAGGGATTTCTATGTTGCGCGGTTGAAGCGGGTGCTGTCGAATTTTTTAGGGTGGAGTCGTTCGCGTGTGGTGATCACCGTTGAGCGTGCAGTCTTTCCGCCGATCATTTTCTGTCGAAATTTGCAATCTAGGTAGATTTCGTATCGTCGAGAATAATAGATTAATGATTATGTCTGCTTACTAGATGTAGGAAATTTTTTTACTGATTTTTTTAATATTGTTTATTAGACGTAAAAAATGCATGTGAATGATTGGTAGTGATATTTTATGTATTTGAACTATTCGGATTGGGATTAGAATTCATTATTATTTTATTATTAGGGGCTTACGTGGGTTGTTTGGTTGCATGGATATTGGGGTAGGTGTCATTTATAGTATGATTGGGATAGTTTGATTGTTAGGAGAATCATGTTGTCGACCCGGGTTGACCTTTCGTTTGTGTTGTTGGTTATTAAAGATGGGTGGTACCTAGGTATTGATATTTGTGTTACATCATGTTATCATAGGCGGCACGGGTTTGACCAGATTGTTGAGACAATCATTCAGGATTGGGTCCAGTGTACCGTTGAGTCGGCTAGTGTTGTGCGAGCTAGATTTTCTGTTGTGATCGGATCTTGGTAGAGTTGTCTGAGGTTTTTGTGTAGAGGTATGATAGTATAGTGTGATGTTTTATTTTATTTATTTTATTATGCTTTGTTACTTACTTATTTTGTTGTTTTTCTATCTTATCTCTGGTAGACTTAGTGGATAAGTCGTGATTGTCACTGAGCGCACCTACTGGGAATTACTGTTTTGTAATTCTCATGCCCGCTTCTGGTCTAAATCGAGGTAAGGAGATTGCACCGTAAATAGTAGCCCCTATCCAGTATTTTGGTAGAGGTAGACCACCCATTATGTAGTTTTGTTTAGTTACACTATGTTAGTGTAAATACACAAAATAGAGGTTAGACTATAATAAAATATGAAAAGTATCAACGAGTCGATCAAGCCGAGTCACGGGTATCTCGCTCTTTTAAGGAGATTCAAGCCCTTTGCGGTAGGCAAAGCCTTCGAACCGATGCAGCAGAATACTGACTTGTCCCCTCTAGGATACAACGGCTCGACCCTCGTCATGTGGCTTCACCAACTCTGCACAAGTAGATGAGCCCAAAGCTCTACCAAAAAGAACACCTTTTCTTTGACTTCTTTCCCTCTCAAGTATAATAGTCATTTAGTCTTTTTGTTGGTATCTCACAAGAGAGTAGAAAAGCTCTCTTATATAGGCACCAAGACTATAGGTTACAACACATTAAAACCAACTTATTAAATAGGCTATAAAAATTAGAAAGTTATACTTTATTTCTCTTTGTAATTTCAATCTCATGAAAGGTTATGGGAATGAATGCAATAGTAAGGAGTTGTAACTCGATATGTATAGGTTAACAAGGAAGTTAATATCTTATTTAATAAAATGTAACAACATTCCCCCACTCATTTTATTATTAAAGAGAGTTTGATGGTCAAAGAGGGATCGTTATACATAAAGAAGGTGTGCTCTGCATTGAACCTTCATTTAGTGAAACAGCGATCTCTACTCCAGAGCCAGAGTGGTCTCAGACTTAAACTTTGGCTGCTTAAGGGAAATAGAGTGTCACTGCTCACATATAACAATCCAGGTGTTGACATGAGCTTTACTAGCTAGCACGTTACGGCCTTGTGCTTATCCTTGTTTTCATAAGCATTTTTGAGAAAAAACCCATTCTCATAGAAAGCGGCCCCACTTCCATGCTCACATAGATGAAATCCGTCAAGGGTGCTCCTATAATTCTGACACCCTGCTCATAAGAGCCACACAGACTCCATTAAGAGTGTAATAACTCAACCCTCATTTCATTACAGGATGAATGCACTCACATCATAGGGATAGGTAAATATTAGATCACGTAGATCTATATGTTGTGCATTCTTTACGACCACCATATGATTCGTTTTTCCCATTGAACCCGACTTTCAGGATCTCTGATCATCAGGTTAGGTATCCTCATACGTGGTTCATGATGTTATAGGCTTTAACCCTATCCCCCTCGATGTACTCCAGATCCTTTCTCTTCCCAAGGCCTTGGTTAATGGATTTGCTAGATTATCAGTAGATTTTATATAATCTACATTGATAATACCATTGCTCATATATGATCTCACAGTACTGTGCTTTCTTCTCACGGATCTGGATTTACCGTTATAATAACGGTTTCTTACTCTACCAATAGCAGCAGTGCTATCACAGTGTATCAACACAGATGGAACTGGTTTCTCTAGAAATGGAATCTCAGACAATAAGTCTCTCAACCAACTAGCTTCCTCGCTAGCTAAAGCTAAAGCAATAAGCTCGGCTTCCATGGTTGAATTAGCAATGATAGTTTGCTTTTTAGATTTCCAACATATAGCACCACCTGCTAAAGTAAAAATATAACCAGTGGTAGAGAGAGAATCACCTGATAAGGTATTCCAATCAGCATCACTATAACCCTCAATTACAGCAGGATACTTCCTATAAAACAAGCCATAAGTCTTGTAAATCTACTAAGTATCCCTACTGCATATGCAATATCAGGTCTAGTGCAATCAGTCGCAAACCGCAAGCTTCCAATCATACTAGCATATTCATTTTGATTTAAATTTTTATTTTCACTTTTAACGGGAAATAAGTGAACACTTGAATCAAAAGGAGTAGTCACATGCTTGCAATTAAGAAAGTTGTACTTTCCTAAAAAAATTTCAACATAATGCGACTGATCAAGAAAAATACCATTTGGTGTTTTTGTAATTTTCATACCCAAAATAAAGTTAGCCTCACCAAGATCTTTCATTTCAAAATAATGATTTAGCATAATTTTTGTCTCATTAATAACATTTAAGTTAGAGCCAAAAATTAGCAAATCATCCACATAAAAGCTAACAACTACATGCGATTTTTTCAAAAGTTTTGTAGTAGATGCACTTATCACACTCGTTTGATTTAAAGTCATTCTCAATCATGCAAGAATCAAAATTTTCATGTCACTGTCTACGTGCCTGCTTTAAGCCATAAAGGGATTTATTTAGCTTGCACACTTTATTTTCTTGCCTAGGCTTTATGAACCCCTCAGGTTGGTCCATATAAATTTTCTCATCTAGGTCACCATTCAGAAAGGCGGTTTTTACATCTATCTAATGAATTTGTAAATCATATATTGCTGCAATAGCAATGAGAATTCTGATGGATGTCACTCTAGTAACCGGAGAAAAGGTATCAAAAAAGTCTAGATCTTCTTTTTGTTTATAACCTTTTGCGACAAGTCTCGCTTTATACTTGTCTACACTCCCATCCAGTTTCAATTTCTTTCTGATGATCCATTTACAACCAATTGTTGTACAGCCTGGAGGTAAATCCACTAATTTTCAAGATTTATTAGAAATTAAGGATTCCATCTCATCAGTTACAGCCTCTTTCCAAAAAATAGCATCATTTGAAGATAAAACTTCTTGTAAAAAAATGAGTTTTCTTCAATATTAAAACAACATAATCAGGGCCAAAATCTTTTTCTATTCTATTTCTTTTACTCTTTCTAGGTTCAAAAACATATTGTTCTTGGTTTTACGAAAGAGAGTTTATAGAACTTGGTTTGTTCGAAATACTTTTAAATTCTTGACCCCCACTATTTTTCGATTTTAAAGGAAACTTATCTTCATAAAAATAGCATATTCTGATTCAAAAATCACATTATTTTCAATGTCTAAAAATCTATAGGCTGAACTATTCAAGGCATATTCAAGAAATATACAAGTGCTCTAACACCCAATTTGGGTCTTTTAGGGTCGGATAGCCTCACATAGGCTAGACAACCCCAAACTTTAAGATATCCCAAATTTGGCTTATGCCCTTTCCACAACTCAAAAGGTGTCATTTTAGACTTCTTATGTGACACGCGATTCAAGACATAACTTGCAGTTAAAATAGTTTCACCCCAAAGATTTAAGGGTACACCAGTGTCAACTATCATAGTATTTGTTAGCTTAATAAGTGTCTTATTTTTTCTCTCAGCCACTCCATTAAAAGCAGGCGAATATGGAGCTGTAGTCTCATGAATAATTCCTAAAGACTGAACAAAAGAATTGAAACCCATAGATTCATACTTACGACCTCGATCACTTCTAATTCTTTTAATCTTTTACCGAATTGATTTTCTACTTCATGGAGGAAATCTTTAAATCTGTCAAAAGCATCACTTTTATTTTTCAGTAAATATACATAAGTATATTTAGAAAAATCATCTATAAATGTAATAAAATATCTATTTCCTCCACGAGTTAGAGTACCTTCAAATTAACAAATATTACTGTGAATTAACTCAAGTAATTCGGTACTTCGATCAACACTCTTATGAGGTCGTTTAGTGATTTTTGACTTACTACATGTTTCACATTTGTCAAAATCACTACTCAGTCTGGGAATTAATTCTAAACTACTCATCAAGTTAATATATATGCTATTAATATGACACAAACGAGCATGCCAAAAATTCACAGAAGAAAGCATATAAGCAGAAGTAGATGATGCTTTATTCTCAATGCTTAATTTAAACATCCCATCGCATGCATAACCTTTACCCACAAACTTTTCATTCTTGGAAATAACATACTAATCAGACTCAATGGTCTGTTTAAAGCCAGCTTTATTAAGAAGAAAACTTGACATCAAGTTCTTCCTAATCAAAGGTGTATACAACACATCTTTTAAGATGAGCACCTTTCCAGAAGAAAATTTTAACTCGACCTCACCACTCCCTAAAACCTCAGAAGTATGTGAATCACCAAGCATGATACTTCTTGATTGTTCATAGGAAGTATAAACTTTAAACCAAGTCTTATCATGACAAACATGCCTATTGGCACCAGAGTCTGCCTACCATCCTTCAGCATTTTCAACCAGGCATATGTCTGTAATCATTGCCACAAGTGGTTCCTCGATAACGTTAGCTTGAGGTAAAGCTTTACGTTTTCAAAATTTGCAAATTCGAGCAATATGCCAACTTTTGCCACAGACATAGCAAATTATAGAATTTTTCTCTTGAGAAGGAACTCCTTGGTTATTTAAAGTTTTCTTAAATTGAGGTCTACCACTATTCTTTCCAATTTTCTTCTTAGGCTTCAAATATGTATTTCTAGAATGATTGTTATTAGGTAAAGAATGAGATGATACTAAGTTTACCTTAGTGTCGCTAGCATCATTTTCTTTTGCTTCAAGTGCATCTTGACCTCTTGCCTCCTCTTCCACGCGAATGCGTGCAATTAATGTCTCGAGAGACATCTCCTTTTGTTTATGTTGAAGGGTCTTTTGGAATTCCCTCCATGATGGTGGTAACTTGTCGATGATCCCTAGCACGATCAAGTTGTCTCCGAACTTAACTCATTCGGATTGAACTTCATGGGCGATCATCTGAAAAACTTGAACTTGTTCCACCATGAATTTTCCTTCGACCATTTGGTAGCGAAAGAAGCGACTAGCAGCGTACTTCTTTGCACCAGCTTATTCTGTATCATACTTAAGCTGCAATGCCTTCCAAATCTTCTTTGCAGAGAAGTAAGTATTTTCATAATAATCATAAAATTGGTCTGAAAGGCAGTTGAGAAGATAATACCGACAGTTATACTCATCCTTCTCGTATTTTTCAGTTTTTCATAGTGTTCGTAAATATCATCCTCCGTCATATTGTCGGTGTTAGTCTTCTTTGGATTTTTCTCCGTAAGGACATATGCCACTTTAAGTAGATTGAGATAAAATAACACTTTTCCTTTCCACCTCTTGAAGTGGACTCCTTTGAAGCGGAAGGGCTTGTTAAGATCCCCGGTAGTATCGTTGGACTTTTCATGTGTAGTCTTCATCTTTTGAATCTCCTTAAAATTGTTGGTGTAAATACACAAAATAGATGTTAGACTACAATAAAATATGAAAAGTATCAACGAGCCGATCAAGCCGAGGCACGGATATCTCACTCTCTTTAAGGAGATTCAAGCCCTCTGCGGTAGGCAAAGCCTTCGAACCTGTGATGATCCGGACTCCCGCAGGAACTGTGCAACATTAAACAGTGACTGTAGGGAGCTTATTCGGTGAAACAGAGCTTGTAGAATCGAAATTGGACATTTAAAATAGACTCTGCGCGAAAATCGGAGCAAATGGAATTTTCCGGAAGCTTTCGGCAAAATTTCGGATGAGAATTTGGCGAAATGGACAGCGGATTTGGACTCAGCACGCGAAAACGGTCAAAATGATATATTTACTTGATTTTCGGCGCAAAATTACTGTTCACGCCGGAACAGTAACTCCGGCCGCCGGAATTACTGTTCCGGCGATCGGCGAGCGGCGGCGGGCGGCGGCGCACGGCGGCGGGCGGCGGGCAGCGGCGCAGCGGCGGCACAGCGGCGAAGTGCGGAGGCGCGCGGCGCGGGCAGCGCGGGCAGGCGCGGGCAGGCGCTCGGGTGCGCGGTCCATGGGCCTGGCGTGCACCGGGAGCACCGAAAACCCCCTGTGCCACGTGGCACTTCCCCATTGGCCGTCCGGCTTCTAGAAGCACGTGGGAAGGTGACACGTGGCGCTCCCCGGTTGGCCGACATCTTCCGGAAGAACCGGCGCGGGGACCGGGCCTGTGCACCACGTGGACACGTGGCAGCTTCTGAGTGGCCCTTGCACAGGCTGTTTCCTGTTTTGTGGACACGTGGCGCCTTTTGGTTGGCCCGTTTCGGTGTTTCCTGTTCGGATCTGATCCTGTGTGGAGCCTCAGCCCATTATAAATAGGGCCCCCCACCCCTCCTCATTCCCACCTCGGTTTGCGTGCCGTAGAGAGAGAATCAGAGGTTGGGCCCTTTAGGAAAAATATTCCTCTCTCTCTCCTCTCTCTCTCCTCCAGATTTTAGAATTTTTGGAGTTACAGTTAGTGAGTTATCTGCGACGCGGCGCACTGCGACGGTTTTCTTTTTCGGCCCATTTCCCGTCGCAGTTCCGTCGGAAATTCCCTGAGTGCTAACCGGGAGGAATTTTTGGACGATTTTCGCGACAACGCGTTCCTAAGAGGTAAGGCTTCGATTTCTGTGTTGATCACTTTGCTCCATTTCGTACTTTTGGCACGTTTCCCGAGGTCTCTTTGAACCCTCTTTTTGCTGTGGAAATTTCTGGACAGCGTCAACTTCTCCGATTTTTATCTTGGCATAGGAGTATCAGATCGAGACGTTTAAACAGTCGATTTTGATCTACTCTTCGCGAGGAACGCAACCGTAATTTTTATGGATTTTTCTGAGCACTGTACAGAGGTGAAAAACTCCTCTCTTTTCGTGCCATTTGAAAAACAGCAAAAGATGTATTTTTATGAATACTATAGTTACACCCTGTGCAATGTGTGTTGCTGTAGGGCATCGTTTTCGGCAGACAGCAGTTTTAGGGGACTGTGGACAGCCAGGAGACTATCTGGGTGTGATCTGAGCTGTTCAAGGTGGGCGGTTGTTGCTTACCTCATTTTTGACAAGCTCACTGGGATTACTGGAACTCCCCTAAAATTTAATATGACAATTGATGAGAACCACTGGGACAAACTAATATGATAATTGATAAGAACCATTGGGACAACTAACAGGACAACTAACAGGACAAACTAACAGGACAACTAACAGGACAATTGATGAGAACTATTGGGACGAACTAATGTGACAATTGACGAGAACCGCTAGGACGAACTCTCCTAAAATTTAATATAACCCCACAGATGATATGATGACTTATATTGGGACACTGTGATTGAGACAAAGGCTATAATCTCGCATGCAAATGACTTTTATTCAGTAAATCAATCTTTTTAAATCTTTGACACTATTTTACAACTTTTAAAATAAAGACAGTTGCATACATGCCCGGACATCAGGTAGGGCCACTATTTATTGCTACACTATCATATTAAGACTTGACATGTTTTATTGCTCTCTTTTGCTTTCAGTTGCTTGTCGCTCGAGTATGAGCAGGGGTTTGGGATAGTATAGCCAAGGTTATGTTAGATTATAGACTTGTGGGGTGTTGCGGTGACCGCGGACGGTAGGCGGTCGACCGGATGTTTATCCTTGCATCAGAATGGGGTTGAGTCTGGTCTATTTTTGGCATCAGCAGGGGATCGGGCTTTTCTCTAGTGGATGGTTTTTCCCACTTATTGAGTACTATGGCATCAGATCAGGGTTTCTTAGTGGATGGCTTTTCCCACTTTGATCATAGTCATGATCCAGTCCTGCTGTTTACGGCACTTATGATACTTATTACTGAGGTACTTTTACTCGTGTGGGTCGCTCCCCTCGAGTGCCACTCCGGAGTGTGTTACAGGCAGGCTTGAGTCCTTGAGACTCTCATTCCCTATCGGTGTTATGCATTGGCCAGCATACCCGATTTGGCAGGCAAGGCACAGCAGGCAGTACCAGTTTTACTGGTGGCATAAGATTGGGTTTATTCAGGCAGGCATGTTAGATACTGTTACGGAATTTGAGTTGGCGTAGTTTCGTGAAAGTCTCAAGTCTTGAAGATTGAAGGTGAAGAAAGTTGGATCATTTAACTCAATCTCAAGAAAGAAGAATTCAAAAGGATCAGGTATGTTTAACTAAAGAATTTGTGTGATCCGAATACTTCTTGTAGTGTAGAAACACTTGGAAGAATCTTTCATTGCATAAAAATCAAAAACTGGACTTGGGACATGTTCAGGATCCGGATCAGGTTGTTCGATCCGGATCCCGAAGGTGGTTCGTTCATACATCGTCGCAATCCGGATCGTAGTCTCTTGATCCGGATCCCGAACGTTGAGTTTACCATCTACCTTGAACGATCCGGATCTTGCTTCGCAATCCGGATCCCGAACGTTGATGTTTGGTGAACTGTATGAACGATCCGGATCGTAGTCACATGATCCGGATCCCGAACCTTCGTTTTTCTGGATTTGGCTGTTTTGTTATGACGATCCGGATCCTAGTTATCACGATCCGGATCGCCGTTCGTAAAATTCCAGAAATGGTTGGTTTTTGATTCTTATCTCCTTCCTAGGGTTTCTAACCTATAAATACACCCTATGACTCTCTTTCTAGGGTGAATCCACATAGCCGTCATTTTCTTGTATCATCTTATACGGCTATAGATCCACATATAGAGAAGAAAGGAAATCATTAGAGAATACTCTATGTTTCTTCATCTATATTGATTAGTTTGATTCTAGGTTTTCATACTCACATCTTGAGTTGAATCAAACTAATGAATACTTAGATGGTATTTCCGATCTATCTTTGATCTAAGTATTCGGCGGATCATCACCACCCAAAAACAACGATTTACCCCAAAATCGGCGCGTGGATTCGCGTGTCCTTGTGGATTCAAGGTTCAATCGCTCTCGTGGATTCGGAGCGAGGCACGTTCGTGGATTCGAACGGTGCTATTGGGTGAAGACCGTGGATTCGGTCGGACGTCGTGGATTCGACGTTGGACGCCGTGGATTCGGCGTTGGGCGCAGATCGTGGATTCGAGAAGCGTCTGGAGCGAGCGGAGAAGATCCTCTAGGAGCGTATGGAAAAGGTTGAGTCGTAAGTGTGTACGGTAAATCACCTTGTACGTGTTTTAATTCTAGTGGATTTCTGCCGTGTTATCGGTCCCGTGGTTTTTTACTCCGGTGATGGAGTTTTCCACGTAAAAATCTTGCGTGTTATTTTATTTTCCGCATTGGGTTTTATCGCAACGATTTTTGGAGTGTTTATATGTTTACACCTATTCACCCCCCTCTAGGTGTTTCTTCCCCTATTTAGATCCGTATTATATACGACCCAACAAGTGGTATCAGAGCGGGAATAGGGTTGTGAACAATGGTTGAAGGTGGAAACATCAATCGACCCCCTTTCTTTGATGGTACAAATTATGCGTACTGGAAAGTACGGATGAAAGCCTTTTTATCTTCCATCGACGAAAGGGTGTGGCATTCAATTGAATCAGGATGGTCTAATCCAACTGAACTTATCTCTGATGTTCACACCTTAAAACCTAGGTCGAAATGGACCAAGGAAGAGTTAGAGTTATCTTCTTACAATGGCAAGGGAATTAATGCTATTTTTAATGCCTTATCTCAAACTGAATTCTCTCGCGTCTCGGCATGTGAGACTGCGAAAGAAATCTGGGATGTTCTCCAGGTTACACATGAGGGAACTAACCTCGTGAAGATTCAGAAACTGCAAATGCTTACGAGCAAGTTTGACTCTATCTTAATGGCAGAAAATGAATCTTTCACGGACTACTATACACGATTGCAAGACATCGTAAACTCATGTGCTAATCTGGGAGAGAAGATTCCAGAATTTAAGATTGTAAGAAAAATCTTAAGAACTCTTCCTGAACGATTTCGCCCAAAGGTTACTGCCATTGAAACTATTAAACACCCGGACGAAATACGTGTAGAAGAATTAGTTGGTTCATTACAAACTTATGAAATGACTTTTAATACTAACAATTCTTCTGGAAAAGCATCTACTTCTAAGTCTTCAGGTTATGCGTTGAAAACAACTAAGGAAGAAGACGCGGATACATCCTCCTCGGACGATGACGAGAACCTTTCTATGGAGGAATTTGAGAAGCAGCTCGCTCTCTTGACAAGGAAGTTTCGCCGCAACTTCCGAAGGGGTAATTCAAGCAAATCTCCATCCTTCGGAAAGTGGAACAAAGGCAAGGGTACTCCAAGTCACAAGTCAAGAAAGCAGGAGAACTTCTCAAAGGATAAGAAAAGTTCAGAAGGACAACTGCAATGCTTCAAATGTCGAGGCTACGGCCACATTGCAACGGAGTGTCCTAATAAGTATCCAGCAAAGAAGAAGGCGATGCAAGTCGTCACTTGGGATGACAACTCAACGTCAAATGAGTCGTCTTCGAGTGATGAAGAAAAGAGCTCCACCGCATTCCACGCGTCCACATCTTCACCATTCATGTGCTTTATGGCAAATACATCTGAGTCGTTGTCCAACTCCACTGTTGAAAAGAACGCAACGGACAACGAATCGGATGATTCGGAAGGTGAAGATTTTGCTCTAGCCTACCACAGACTTTTGAAGGATTTAAAGAAACCGGCTAAGCAAAACAAGGGGTTGAGAGGGAGATTGCAGGATCTCGAAGAAGAAGTAAAAAGGGTAACTTTTCTCTCGACCGATCTTGAAGTGGAAAGGGATAGTTTGATAAAAGCAAATGTTTCCCTTCAAGAGTCCAATGAGCAGCTCAAGAAGAACTATATAGATATGGTGAACAAAGCAAACTACTTCTTGAAGCTCTATGGCGAGGGTCGACAGGAAAGACGGGAAATGACAGAGACCATTCTCCAACTCAAGGATGACTTACAGCAATTCTCCTTAGGAATGAGTAAGTTGGATAAACTCCTTGGTCTTGGTCAATCAAATCGGTTCGGCCTCGGGTACACTCAAACTGGAAACAGTCCAAGTTCGAGTGGGACAGTCTTTGTGCCTCAGTCGGTATCTCCTCCTCCGACATCGGAATTCAAGACAAACAACGACAACAAACCTACTTCATCCTCTTCGGAATCGTCAAGCTCAAAGGTATGTTTTCGTTGTAATTCTGCAGGGCACATCGAAAGAAATTGCGAGATTGGAGCTCAAAGAACAAATCAACCACATCTTGCAATTGCTACCAATAAGCTCACTTCCCGAAATTCAAGGAAGGATTTTTCAAAAGGAAAGAACATTGGTAGCACCTCAAACAAGACGATGACAAAAGAAAAAGATCAATCATACAAGACGTCGTCTTCAAGGAGAATCTCTCAACCTTTACCAACATACTCCAAAACTCAAAAGGTTTGGGTATGCAAAGGTGAAACCCCTCCTTGTCCTTAATCGTTCTACGATTAAATCTTGTATAGTTTGTGTAGACTATTTTTCTTTTCTTCTTTTTCTTTTGGCCGACCCGTCAACCATCCTTGGGAGGTAAATGGTACATCTTTTTATTGGTTGATGATTTCTCTCGGTTTTCTTGGGTAGCATTTTTGAGAGAGAAAGCTGATACGTTTGACTCTTTTCATGAGATTTGCCATAGTATTATGATTGAAAAGAATGAAAAGATCATTCGTATTAGAAGTGATAGGGGTGGAGAATTCATAAATTCAAAATTCATTGACTTTTGTACTTCAAATGGCATTAAACATGAATTCTCGGCACCCTATACACCTCAGCAGAATGGTGTTGTTGAGCGCAAAAACAGGGTTGTTCAAGAGATGGCGCGTGTGATGCTTCATAGCCGGAAATTACCGCTACATTTTTGGGCTGAAGCTGTGAACACCGCTGTCTATGTCATTAACAGAGTGTATTTGCGCCCAGGAACCTTGAATACACCATATGAGCTGTGGTTTAGTAGAAAACCGGATATCAAGTACTTTCGTATCTTCGGGAGTCGATGTTACATCTTACGTGACCGTGAAAATCTTGGAAAGTTCGACTCTCGAAGTGATGAAGGGATCTTTTTGGGTTATTCTACGAATAGCAGAGCATATCGAGTATTTAACATTGAATCTAAGACGATCGTAGAATCTATAAATGTTAAAGTAGATGAAGCTTCTCATTTTGAATCTGAAAAATCTACCCTCGATATCTCTCTAGATGATGATTCTCCTGCTAGTGCATCTTCTCATAATAATACTTCCAATATTGATGATGCATCTAATGGTTCTTCTAGTTTATTTGATGTGCAGGAATCATCTCGCGTACCTCCGAGTACTCCGTTTCAACAAACGCTACGAATCTCCAAGGATCATCCGGAATCGAACATCATTGGAGATCCACAAGAAGGAGTTAGAACTCGAAGGCAGTTGGTTTGCGGACTTGCTTGCTACGTATCTTTAATCGAACCAAAGACAATAGATGAAGCTCTTCAGGATGACTACTGGATTAAAGCAATGCAGGAAGAGCTCCATCAATTTGAGCGAAACAAAGTCTGGGAATTAACGAAGCCTCCAAAGCAACATAATGTGATAGGTACCAAATGGATCTTCAAGAACAAGAAAGATGAAGATGGTACTATCATCAGGAACAAGGCACGACTAGTTGCTCAAGGCTACTCTCAAGTAGAAGGTATAGACTTTGACGAAACTTTCGCCCCTGTAGCTAGACTCGAGTCCATTCGTATATTGTTTGCTATTGCTTGTCATTTTAAAATCAAATTATTTCAAATGGACGTCAAGAGCGCATTTCTAAATGGGTTTTTAAATGAGGAAGTTTATGTAGCTCAACCGAAAGGTTTTGTAGATCATAAACAACCTAACCATGTTTTTCGTTTGAAAAAGGCTCTTTACGGTCTGAAACAAGCACCGCGAGCATGGTACGAAAGGTTAACAAAGCACCTTTTGGAGAAGGGCTATACTCGAGGGGGAGCTGACAGGACTCTCTTTGTGAAGCATTATCAAAATAATTTCATTGTAGCACAAATCTATGTCGATGACATTGTATTTGGTGCAACAAAAGATAATGATGCTTCTAAATTCGCGGAGACCATGGAAAGCGAATTTGAGATGTCCATGATGGGCGAATTGTCTTATTTTCTTGGATTGCAAATTAAACAAAATGATGAAGGTATTCACTTGAGTCAATCCAAGTATGCACTGGAGTTGGTCAAAAAGTTTGATCTAGAAAATTGTAAAGATTTTCCAACTCCAATGGGAACTAGCCACAAGGGACTTGGAAGTGAATCACATAGTGAGAATGTAGACGAGAAACTGTATAGAAGTATGATTGGAAGTCTACTTTACCTCACGGCTAGTCGCCCGGATATATCCTTTAGTGTTGGGATTTGCGCGAGATATCAATCAGCACCAAAGGAGGTTCACCTGAAAGCGGTGAAACGGATCATCCGGTACATCAAAGGATCAATTAATTTCGGAATTTGGTATCCTATGGGAACAAGTCTGGACATTGTTGGATACTCAGATGCCGATTGGGCAGGATCAGTGGATGATCGGAAAAGCACGAGTGGTGCATGCTTCTATCTTGGCCATTGCCTTGTTGCATGGCACAGTAAAAAGCAGAATTGCATAGCACTCTCGACTGCCGAAGCGGAATACATTTCAGCTGGAAGTTGCTCAACTCAACTCATTTGGATGAAAAGCGTATTGAGTGACTTCCGCATTTCAGCATCTTCGGTAATTAATTCTTTGTGACAACACAAGTGCAATTAACATTTCTAAAAACCCTGTGTTGCACTCTAGAACAAAACATATTGAACTTAGATATCATTTTCTTAGAGAGCTAGTTGAATCAAATACTCTTCAACTTTCATATGTTTCAACTGAAGATCAATTAGCTGACTTTCTAACAAAACCTTTGGATCAAAAACGTTTTATTCATTTACGAAAAGCAATTGGGATGCTTTCCTTGAAATAATCTTCTTTTTGAAATCTTTGCTTAGGATAGGTTTTGTATTTGTTTTTGTTTTGTTCATTATCTATGTTTGTACATAGGACATTAATTGAGCATAGATCATAATTGACTTTAATTGCATCTATTCACACATTTAGAAATTTATTATGCTTTTGCCATCATAATATTTCATTGTTGCAATGATCGTTTATGTTAATTAAATCATCTTCTAAAGTGATCAAAGTCAATTTCTCTCTCAATGATCTCTTGGTATAGTCATTATCTTATTTGACTGTTTAGTCGAGTATGAAATCGAGATCAATTTTTGGTTGAATACTTTATATCTTAAATAATTGATAGCCAATTGAGGGGGAGTCAAAGATAATGTAAAATGCTCAAAAGATGTGGAAAGAGTTACATCCCAATGAGGAGTGTGAAAACTACCACCACATGGAGGAAAGAGCTACCACCTCGGTCGTCCGAGTATTGTGTGCAGCTACCACATGTATACCAAGCATGGTTGTTCAAATTTTTGATTAAGTAAAATGCATATTGAAATACTTGACTCTGTCAAATTTCAAGGTTGGTATAAGGTGGGATTTTAAAGAAAGATGCTCAAAGAGCCACTCTCTTCAACAGATTGTCTAGAAATATTATCTACCATATTTGGGATTTCAAACATCTATTGATCTTTGTATTTTATTTTCTTTACTGAATTGATGATTTGATAAAGGCATTACTCATAAGATCAAGTTAGATGTGATTGAAGGTGTTCAACTTTAAGGGATTTAATTTTTGTAAATTTTCGTTTCAATTTTGGATATTATTGATAGATTTGGCATAATCTAATTCTTGTTGTATGAAACGATGATTTTTGTTTAAAGTTGATACACATTTGTGCTTACAATCTTTTTCTGGATTTTCCTGAATTTCTCTGAAATTTTCTAAAGAAAAGGTTGGGGCCGATCCGGATCGGGCTAGATGATCCGGATCCCGAACGCAGGAATTCTTCTGCGGGCTGACGATCCGGATTGCATCTGCCGATCCGGATCCCGAACGCAGTTTTCTCACTGCGGGTAGCCGATCCGGATCGCAGTTATGAACTGATCCGGATCGCGGCTAGGTTTTATAAGGAACGAAAGGGGTTTTTGATTTCTTTACTCCAATCTTTTGTTCCGAAGTTTCCAGAGCGCTTCTCTCTAGATTTCATCCTCCTTGGAAGCTTTCAAACTCAAGTTCTTCAATTTCAAGTAAGGTTTATTGATCAAAATCTCGGTTTTTCACCGTTTTTCTCTTTTCCTCCTCAAACGCACGAATTTCTTGGATCAACTTTGTTTGTGGATGGTTTTTGATCAAATTTCTTTTGAAATAAGAACTCTGGGTTGTTTAGTTTTGATTATATGCTAGGTTTTCTCCTGATTAACGGATTTTTAGGCTTCGATTTCTAAAATTTCGGTTTTAGGGCATATAATAAGGATTTTCGAAAATCATGCAATTGATCTATTTTTAAAAGTCCTTTTGCAAAACTAATTTGATTCTTAGTCTCTCTACATGATTATGATTGTTTGGGTACAATTTTTCCAATTTTTGAAAAACTAAGAATTTTTGTGTTCTTGAGTTGGTCTTCACAGGATTTAAATCTTCTCAAAGCACTTGGATCAATGGGATTCTCATGGATCATTCTTTTGTTGGTCACAATAGTGCACACTCGGGCCACAAACAAATTAAAGAGAGCTAAGAAAACACAACAAAAAGGTGAATTTGTCGAGGTCAGTGATACAGAGGTGGATTGTCACGAGATAGATTGGACTGCATTGACAGATGATGATGAATCGTTGCCTGAACAAAAGGCGTCCGATGCTTCGAAAGGAAAAGCACCCATGGACAAAGGAAAAGCGCATATGACTAAACCAACCATCTCTGTGAAAAGGAAACGAGTAACTAGACGTTTTGGACTACGACGAGACGCTGATTTTAACACACCGATAGTTCCTGACTCCCCGCCTCGCGTGGAAGGAGTGTTCGTCAGCATGGATCGCGTTCGAGCGTTTGAACGTCGTGAATGCATCGGTGAACGTCATGTCAACATTGAAGATCTCCGAAATCACTCACCTGAGTTTGGAACCTTGATTGAGCAAGCTAATCTCATCCAAGTCTGCCGATTCCCCGAACTACTTGGGTATTGTTTGTATCGTGTAAGGACTTTTTACACGAATGCCACACATCTTCAAGAAGGAGAACATGGATCAATGCATTTCTATACAATTATCCAAGGGATGAAACTTAAAATCACTCCGCAGCTAATTGGCGAAGTTCTTGGAATGGAATCTAACACATCGGGGGTCAACTTTTTGAAAGGAAAAAGTTTGACGAATGCCTTGTGGCAAACAGTGATAGATAAGATTTGTTTGGAAGGAACGAATTCAGCTAATGGTAAAAGTGTAAAATCCAAACATCTTCGACTGGAGTACCGATTTCTAAATTTCATCACGTGTTACAACATTCTACCTAACATGCAGACTAAGGTCGTGAGATGGGAGAGACTGCTGTTCCTATATCTCTTAGGTCATCCCTCTGAGGCTGTAGGATTGAACATGAATATCCCCTACATAATTTGGAATAGAATGTCAAGATATATTGTACATCCTCATCCTTCTGAGCGACTTCCGTTTCCATTAATCATCATGAGGATCTTACAAAAGTTTGACATTGATATAAGCTCGACATCTTATCAACACTGTTGGGGGATGATAGATGAGTCAACGATTGTGAAGTCACTTCACAAACTACCACATGTTACTCCGACACATTCCACTGGAAAGAAACCTTGTGTCGGCACCTCGGCCTCACCGTCTCAACAAGCATCAGAACAAAGGCGAATGTCTGAAGAACTCGAGATCATAACGGCATCCCAAATTACATTGACCAAGAAAGTAAATTCAATGAGGAAATTGATCAAGAACATGTTCACTAAGATGGGATATAGTGCGTCTGAGGACTCAGACTCGGATGACTAATTTGTGCTTTAACAATTTTTGTGCAAATTTGTGCAGGATTTTATCTGTTTAGACTTTAGTTCAGCTTTTAGGACTTATTTTTAGTTCTAGTTCTTATTTTTCGGAACAATTTTTGAAATCTTTAACTCTCCTTAAATTTTTGTGTTTTTGGCTAATTTTGTGACAAAAAGGGGGAGAGAGTTTATAGAGAACTTGAACAATGATTGATTGAACATGATCATGATGATGTGTTGGAACATCAAAGGTAAGTTGAAACACAAAGGTAAGTAGAACTTCAACTTTTGGTTTTTCCATTTGTTTGAATGCATGCCTCGACTAACTATTTGCTAACTATTTGGGCATGTAATATAACTAACAAGTTGATGTTCACTAACAAGTTTGTGACACTTGGTTTTTGATTGCATAGAAGATATGTTGGTTCTTAACTCTGATCTATTACATATCTATATATATATTAGTTTGTCACAAACATGTTCATGACATTTGGTTTTTACGTGCAAAGAAGATATGTTGGTGTTTATTTAACTATGATCTGTTTACATATCTGAATATAAATGTCATGGTAAGTATAAATGAGTTTAAACTTCATCTCTGTTTGTGGTTTTTGAATAGTACAAAATTCTTGAGGTATCTAACGATTTCTTTTGTCAAGAATGATTTCTTTTTGCAGAGAGTACAGATGTCTAAGTCTAGAGTCTGTTTTAGGAGTTTAACTCATGTATTGTATTTTGGATCTCCATTGTAAATTTTTGTTGTATGGTGATAGCAACAAAAATATCTTTTTGAATTTTCTTTAGTGGATCTATGTTTTGTCACGAAACCGCCAAAGGGGGAGATTGTTACGGAATTTGAGTTGGCGTAGTTTCGTGAAAGTCTCAAGTCTTGAAGATTGAAGGTGAAGAAAGTTGGATCATTTAACTCAATCTCAAGAAAGAAGAATTCAAAAGGATCAGGTATGTTTAACTAAAGAATTTGTGTGATCCGAATACTTCTTGTAGTGTAGAAACACTTGGAAGAATCTTTCATTGCATAAAAATCAAAAACTGGACTTGGGACATGTTCAGGATCCGGATCAGGTTGTTCGATCCGGATCCCGAAGGTGGTTCGTTCATACATCGTCGCAATCCGGATCGTAGTCTCTTGATCCGGATCCCGAACGTTGAGTTTACCATCTACCTTGAACGATCCGGATCTTGCTTCGCAATCCGGATCCCGAACGTTGATGTTTGGTGAACTGTATGAACGATCCGGATCGTAGTCACATGATCCGGATCCCGAACCTTCGTTTTTCTGGATTTGGCTGTTTTGTTATGACGATCCGGATCCTAGTTATCACGATCCGGATCGCCGTCCGTAAAATTCCAGAAATGGTTGGTTTTTGATTCTTATCTCCTTCCTAGGGTTTCTAACCTATAAATACACCCTATGACTCTCTTTCTAGGGTGAATCCACATAGTCGTCATTTTCTTGTATCATCTTATACGGCTATAGATCCACATATAGAGAAGAAAGGAAATCATTAGAGAATACTCTATGTTTCTTCATCTATATTGATTAGTTTGATTCTAGGTTTTCATACTCACATCTTGAGTTGAATCAAACTAATGAATACTTAGATGGTATTTCCGATCTATCTTTGATCTAAGTATTCGGCGGATCATCACCACCCAAAAACAACGATTTACCCCAAAATCGGCGCGTGGATTCGCGTGTCCTTGTGGATTCAAGGTTCAATCGCTCTCGTGGATTCGGAGCGAGGCACGTTCGTGGATTCGAACGGTGCTATTGGGTGAAGACCGTGGATTCGGTCGGACGTCGTGGATTCGACGTTGGACGCCGTGGATTCGGCGTTGGGCGCAGATCGTGGATTCGAGAAGCGTCTGGAGCGAGCGGAGAAGATCCTCTAGGAGCGTATGGAAAAGGTTGAGTCGTAAGTGTGTACGGTAAATCACCTTGTACGTGTTTTAATTCTAGTGGATTTCTGCCGTGTTATCGGTCCCGTGGTTTTTTACTCCGGTGATGGAGTTTTCCACGTAAAAATCTTGCGTGTTATTTTATTTTCCGCATTGGGTTTTATCGCAACGATTTTTGGAGTGTTTATATGTTTACACCTATTCACCCCCCTCTAGGTGTTTCTTCCCCTATTTAGATCCGTATTATATACGACCCAACAGATACTGATGCATACATATAGTCATTCCTTTTGGCACTGCATTTAGAGGCATGCTAGTGGTGGTTTCCCCTTTATTCAGCAGTTCTGCTTACAGCTTTACCACTTTTTCCTTTCTGGCCTCTAGTAATCCTAGTGGGTGCATCAGAGTTGAGGTTTTGCCCACTAGGGGAGGCTACTGGTTTATCTGGTAGTTCTCACCCCCATTGTTCTTTTCTGTTTCTTTCTTCTCCTTTATTTTTGCAGAGTCGTCTACGGGAGCTGCTAGGCCATCGGCAGCTGATCGAGGTAAGGGGATCGCTGAATAGATAGATCTCCTGGGAGACTAAGAGCTGTTAGATAGATGCTGCACCCTTTACTCAGACTGTGGTATTCCTCTTTTATTTTAGGTCTGGCTTCCGCCAGCTGGTTGTACTATTTTGGTGAGCTGGGAGATTATTGTACTTATTATAGCTTTATTTGTAGTTCCAGTCTGAGATACTATGTGGTTCTTCTACTTCAGCTCTGTATTATGCTCTTTTATTGTTCATATTATATCGGAGCAGGTTACCAGCGCTTCGTGTACTCGGGAAATCCCGTGTGCACGGCGGATCTGTTGGCGAGCCCAGGTTCCGGGGCGTGACAGATTAAGTTGGTATCAGAGCTTAGGGATAGGTCAGTTGGGACTTAGAAAACCCTAGGCTTTTGGCATACCCTAGGATGATAGGGTGTACGAGAGACGTGATATTTGCGAAAGTCGTTGATTTATTGTTTGACTCTTCCAGTGAGAGAAGAGGGATCGACATGCCCAATTTCTGGTGAACCGTTATGTTGGCTGCAGACAACATAAAGTCACAGAAATATGGGGATGTCTTTGACTTTCGCTAGATTAGGTCGTGTGGGGATATGATACTGAGTGTGGTTAATTTCTTGTGGTAGGATGCCTCCGCGACGTAGGATGTTGACGCGTTCTCAGCCTGATTCCCCTGAGCCCGAGCCGGAGGAGTCCGAGCAGGGCCAGCAGAGTGAGGTGCAGGAGCTTCAGGCTCAGATGGCCCAGATGTCAGAGGCCGTGCGGCGTCAGGAGGAGGCCATGGGTCGGCTGACGCAGATGTTAGAACAGAGGGCACAGCCTGTTGTTGCACCCCCAGAGAGTTCTCCCGTACCACTCTCCCCTGCTGTGGCTTCCCCAGTTGGACCGGTGACCACGGCATCCCCTGTTGCTCAGGGAGCAATCCGGCCATTGACTCCTGCGGGGGAGCAGGAGATTGCTGACAAACTTACTCAGTTCTGTAAGCGGGGACCGCCCAGGTTTTCGGGGCGGAATACTCAGCCGTGGGAGATCGGGACTTGGCTTTCGTCAATGGAGAAGTTATTCCGGGACTTCTTCATTGACCAGAAGTACATGGGACATATGGCTGTACACTGCTTAGACGGGGACGCTGATGCATGGTGGCGTCGGGTAGAGCCTCTGGAGTTCCAGATCACTCGACAGCTACCCTGGTCAGAGTTCAAGAGGATGATTCTGGATACGTACTTTTCCACGAGTATGAAGAAAAAGCTGGAGGATGATTTGAAGAATCTTCAGCAAGGCGACCGGACAGCATTGGACTACTTTCAGGAGTTCACGCGGTTGCTCAACTGCGTACCCTACGTCGCCAGGGACGGACCGCACCAGGTGGAGCTCTTTGAGTTGGGCCTGCGCCCAGAGATCTATACTTTGGTGCATGCTCAGAGACTACAGACCTTGGAGGAGGCAGCAGAGCATGCCCAGTGGGTTGAGAGGGGAGACCACGTTGTCGCCAGACGTGGGGGCCTGGTCGCTCAAGGCGCAGACAGGAAGCGACCAGCGCAGGACGACGGAGGACAGGCCAGTTCTTGGAGGCCGCCACGACCGCCACGGCCTCAGTTTTCCGGCCAGCGGGCGTTCTGAGCGGCGAGGGCCTGGTGGATCCCAGAGGCCACCACAGCATCAGCAGCAACAGCATTCGCATCAACAGAGATCGCAGTCGCGGCAGCAAGGGTCTCCGCGACAGAGGCAGCAGGCGAGGCAGCCCCAGGCTACGGTTAGGTGCATTTTCTGTCAGGGACAGCATACCTCTGATACTTGTGATCTGAGGTTTGGCCGCTGTTATCGATGTGGACAGTCTGGCCACCTCCGAGCTACTTGCCCTTATGCACCATCAACAACTCCTTCTTCAGCATCGGCTCCATCTTCATCACAGCAACGGTCGACGGCTCAGCGGCCATATGCTCCAGCAAGCAGGCCATCTTCTTCCTATCCCACGGAGTATCGCCCTCCAGCCCAGAGTGGGCGAGTGTATGCTGCGCAGGTAGAGGACTCTTCGGCAGCAGATCACGTGGTGGCAGGTATCACCTTACTTTCTGGCATTAGGACTCGTACATTATTTGATACTGGAGCATCGCATTCTTTTATCAGTAGATCATTTGCATCATTACATGGGTTAGAGGTAGGACTTTTACCACGTGCACGAGAGGTTCAGATTCCCAATCACACTTTGCACGTGGAGGAGTGCTGTTGGTCCTGCCCGATGCAAATCGAGTCCTGGATTATGCCAGTAGACCTGTTGGTCTTGAGACAGTTAAGGGACTTTGATGTGGTTCTAGGGATGGACTGGCTGGCTCGGTATTTCGCGACTATTGACTGTGCTGCAAGGACTGTCACTTTTAGAGAGCCGGGCCAGGAGATGTTAGTATACCGGGGTTGTCAGAGTGCTTTCTTTGCCTCTTTGGTCTCGACTTCCCGAGTAAGGCAGATGATCCATCGAGGATGTGTAGCCTTTTTGGCTAGTGTTGTTGAGGGGCCTACGGCGGCACCGGGACTCGGGGATATCCCTATTGCCCGCGAGTTCCCGGATGTTTTCCCACCAGAGCTGACTAGCATGCCGCCAGATAGGGAGATTGAGTTTGTGATTGACGTAGTTTCGGGAACTGCGCCAATCTCAAAGGCTCCTTACCGGATGGCACCGGCTGAGCTGCGAGAGCTTAAGGCGCAACTCCAGGATTTGATGGACAAGGGCTTTATTAGGCCGAGTGTGTCGCCTTGGGGAGCGCCGGTGCTATTCGTGAAAAAGAAGGATGGGTCACTTCGATTGTGTGTGGACTATAGGGAATTAAATAAAGTGACCATCAAGAACAAGTACCCTTTGCCGCGCATCGATGATCTTTTTGATCAGCTGCAAGGGTCTTGTGTCTTCTCTAAGATAGATCTACAATCCGGTTACCACCAGTTGAAAGTAAAGGCCGAGGATATTCCGAAAACGGCATTTAGATCACGATATGGGCATTATAAATTTACAGTTATGCCTTTTGGGCTAACTAATGCCCCTGCCGCGTTCATGGATTTAATGAACCGGATCTTCCGGCTATACTTAGATCGGTTCGTGGTAGTGTTCATTGATGATATCTTGGTCTACTCCCGAAGTGATGCGGAACATGAGGAGCACTTGAGGATTGTGCTGCAACTTCTACGAGAGAAGAAGTTGTTTGCCAAACTGGCAAAGTACGAGTTTTGGCTTCGGAAGGTAGTCTTCTTGGGCCATGTGATTTCTGCCGCGGGTGTGGCAGTGGACCCAGCGAAGATTGAGGCAGTCCGTGATTGGCCCCGACCGACGACGGTTTCTGAGGTACGTAGCTTTATGGGTTTAGCTGGGTATTACCGTCGGTTTGTGGAAGGCTTTGCGAAGCTCTCCACACCCCTCACTCGCTTGACGCGTAAGGGAGTGAAGTTTATCTGGAGTGAGGACTGTCAAAAGAGCTTTGAGGAGCTGAAGAATAGACTGATGACCGCTCCTATCCTTTCCCTTCCTGTTATGGGAAAAGGATATGTGATCTACAGCGACGCATCACACAGTGGACTCGGTTGTGTGTTGATGCAGGAAGGGAGGGTAATTGCATATGCATCTAGACAACTCAAAGAATATGAGAAAAATTACCCTACCCATGACTTGGAGCTTGCTGCTGTAGTATTTGCACTGAAGCTTCGGCGTCATTATCTGTATGGGGAGCATTGTGAAATCTACACCGACCACAAGAGCCTAAAGTATCTGTTCACGCAAAAGGAGTTGAATTTGAGGCAACGTAGGTGGTTAGAGCTATTAAAGGATTATGATGTAGATATTCTCTATCACCCAGGAAAGGCTAATGTGGTCGCTGACGCCTTGAGTAGAAGAGCGGTGCAAAGTTTGTCTATGTTAATCACAGACCAGGCACCGCTATTAGAGGAAATGAGACGGCTCAAGATAGAGGTTGTGTCCCCTGGGGTCTCTGCTAGGCTGACATCCTTAGTCTTGCAGCCCACTCTGCTGGACAGGATCAGGGAGAAACAGAGTGAAGACCCCCACTTGACCAGGATTAGAGATCAAACTCCGAGTGATCAGTCAGGGGACTTTACAATAGATGCTTCGGGAGTACTAAGGTACAGAGACCGAGCATGTGTGCCAATAGATGCGGAGATCAGAGAGCAGATATTGTGAGAGGCCCATTATACACCTTATACCCTACATCCTGGTAGGACTAAGATGTATAAGGACCTCAAGGCACACTTCTGGTGGAAAGGCATGAAGAGGGATATTGGGAGATTTGTGGCTCAGTGTTTAACTTGTCAGCAAGTGAAAGCTGAGCATCGAGTGCCAGCTGGCAAGTTACAAAGTCTCCCAATTCCCGAGTGGAAATGGGACCACATTACGATGGATTTCGTGGTCGGATTGCCAAGGGCACAGGGAGGAGCAGACGCTATCTGGGTAGTTGTAGATAGACTTACCAAGTCGGCGCATTTTCTTCCCATGCAGACTACGTGGCCACTTGAGCCACTAGCCCAGCTATATTTAGATGAGATAGTTAGATTACATGGAGTACCAGCCTCCATTGTATCAGATAGAGACCCGAGGTTTGTTTCGCGTTTCTGGATAAGTTTGCAGACAGCCTTGGGGACTCAGCTTAGGTTCAGTACTGCTTTTCATCCGCAGACTGATGGGCAGTCAGAGCGGACTATACAAATCCTGGAGGACATGTTGAGGGCTTGCGTCCTAGATTTCGGCGGAGGGTGGATTCGGTATTTATCTTTGGCTGAATTCGCGTACAACAATAGCTTTCAAGCGAGCATTCAGATGGCTCCGTTTGAAGCGTTGTATGGACGCAAGTGTCGATCACCGCTTTATTGGAGTGACGTGGGCGAGAGGCGGACCTTGGGACCAGATGTATTGATAGAGGCAGAGGAGAAGGTCCGAGTGATTCGAAAGCATCTTCAGACCGCCCAAAGCCGACAGAGGAGTTATGCCGATGTTCGGCGACGAGACTTAGAATTTCAAGTTGGAGATCATGTATTCCTGAAAGTCTCGCCGTCCAAAGGAATCAGGAGATTCGGCATTCGTGGAAAGCTTAGCCCCCGATACATTGGACCCTTTGAGGTATTGGGGCGTATCGGGCCAGTGGCCTACCGACTCGCACTTCCTCCAAGGCTTGCTAGTGTCCATGATGTATTTCATGTTTCTACTTTGAGGAAGTATATCTTCGACCCATCGCACGTCATCGACTTCACACCGCATGAGATCGGCGAGGATTTGAGGTATGAAGAACGCCCACTGCGAGTTCTGGATCGAGAGGTGAGAGAATTACGCAGTCGGGCTATTCCCTATGTGAAAATCCAATGGGGCAATCATGACGAGCGCGAGGCTACATGGGAGCTCGAGTCGGAGATGAGGGATGCTCACCCCTACTTATTCGAGACATCGGACTGAGGATTATTGTTTAGTCTCGTTTCGAGGACGAAACTCTTTTTAGTGGGGGAGGATGTGATGATCCGGACTCCCGCAGGAACTGTGCAACATTAAACAGTGACTGTAGGGAGCTTATTCGGTGAAACAGAGCTTGTAGAATCGAAATTGGACATTTAAAATAGACTCTGCGTGAAAATCGGAGCAAATGGAATTTTCCGGGAGCTTTCGGCAAAATTTCGGATGAGAATTTGGCGAAATGGACAGCGGATTTGGACTCAGCATGCGAAAACGGTCAAAATGGTATATTTACTTGATTTTCGGCGCAAAATTACTGTTCACGCCGGAACAGTAACTCCGGCCGCCGGAATTACTGTTCCGGCGACCGGCGAGCGGCGGCGGGCGGCGGCGCACGGCGGCGGGCAGCGGCGCAGCGGCGGCACAGCGGCGGAGTGCGGAGGCGCGCGGCGCGTGCAGCGCGGGCAGGCGCGGGCAGGCGCTCGGGTGCGCGGTCCATGGGCCTGGCGTGCACCGGGAGCACCGAAAACCCCCCCCGTGCCACGTGGCACTTCCCCATTGGCCGGCCGGCTTCTAGAAGCACGTGGGAAGGTGACACGTGGCGCTCCCCAGTTGGCCGACATCTTCCGGAAGACCCGGCGCGGGGACCGGGCCTGTGCACCACGTGGACACGTGGCAGCTTCTGAGTGGCCCTTGCACAGGCTGTTTCCTGTTTTGTGGACACGTGGCGCGTTTTGGTTGGCCCGTTTCGGTGTTTCCTGTTCGGATCCGATCCTGTGTGGAGCCTCAGCCCATTATAAATAGGGCCCCCCACCCCTCCTCATTCCCACCTTTGTTTGCGTGCCGTAGAGAGAGAATCAGAGGTTGGGCCTTTAGGAAAAATATTCCTCTATCTCTCCTCTCTCTCTTCTCCAGATTTTAGAATTTTTGGAGTTACAGTTAGTGAGTTATCTGCGACGCGGCGCACTGCGACGGTTTTCTTTTTCGGCCCATTTCCCGTCGCAGTTCCGTCGGAAATTCCCTGAGTGCTAACCAGGAGGAATTTTTGGACGATTTTCACGACAGCGCGTTCCTAAGAGGTAAGGCTTCGATTTCTCTGTTGATCACTTTGCTCCATTTCGTACTTTTGGCACGTTTCCCGAGGTCTCTTTGACCCCTCTTTTTGCTGTGGAAATTTCTGGACAGCGTCAACTTCTCCGATTTTTATCTTGGCATAGGAGCATCAGATCGAGACGTTTAAAGAGTCGATTTTGATCTACTCTTCGCGAGGAACGCAACCGTAATTTTTATGGATTTTTCTGAGCACAGTACAGAGGTGAAAAACTCCTCTCTTTTCGTGCCATTTGAAAAACAGCAAAAGATGTATTTTTATGAATACTATAGTTACACCCTGTGCAATGTGTGTTGCTGTAGGGCATCGTTTTCGGCAGACAGCAGTTTTAGGGGACTGTGGACAGCCAGGAGACTATCTGGGTGTGATCTGAGCTGTTCAAGGTGGGCGGTTGTTGCTTACCTCATTTTTGACAAGCTCACTGGGAT
The DNA here is from genome assembly GCA_029204045.2 of Tillandsia leiboldiana. Taxonomy (NCBI): domain Eukaryota; kingdom Viridiplantae; phylum Streptophyta; class Magnoliopsida; order Poales; family Bromeliaceae; genus Tillandsia; species Tillandsia leiboldiana. The sequence continues at coordinate 6,997,437 of CM055076.1, read as the reverse complement.
TACTGGAACTCCCCTAAAATTTAATATGACAATTGATGAGAACCACTGGGACAAACTAATATGATAATTGATAAGAACCATTGGGACAACTAACAGGACAACTAACAGGACAAACTAACAGGACAACTAACAGGACAATTGATGAAAACTATTGGGACGAACTAATGTGACAATTGACGAGAACCGCTGGGACGAACTCTCCTAAAATTTAATATAACCCCACAGATGATATGATGACTTATATTGGGACACTGTGATTGAGACAAAGGCTATAATCTCGCATGCAAATGACTTTTATTCAGTAAATCAATCTTTTTAAATCTTTGACACTATTTTACAACTTTTAAAATAAAGACAGTTGCATACATGCCCGGACATCAGGTAGGGCCACTATTTATTGCTACACTATCATATTAAGACTTGACATGTTTTATTGCTCTCTTTTGCTTTCAGTTGCTTGTCGCTCGAGTATGAGCAGGGGTTTGGGATAGTATAGCCAAGGTTATGTTAGATTATAGACTTGTGGGGTGTTGCGGTGACCGCGGACGGTAGGCGGTCGACCGGATGTTTATCCTTGTACCAGAATGGGGTTGAGTCTGGTCTATTTTTGGCATCAGCAGGGGATCGGGCTTTTCTCTAGTGGATGGTTTTTTCCACTTATTGAGTACTATGGCATCAGATCAGGGTTTCTTAGTGGATGGCTTTTCCCACTTTGATCATAGTCATGATCCAGTCCTGCTGTTTACGGCACTTATGATACTTATTACTGAGGTACTTTTACTCGTGTGGGTCGCTCCCCTCGAGTGCCACTCCGGAGTGTGTTACAGGCAGGCTTGAGTCCTTGAGACTCTCATTCCCTATCGGTGTTATGCATTGGCCAGCATACCCGATTTGGCAGGCAAGGCACAGCAGGCAGTACCAGTTTTACTGGTGGCATAAGATTGGGTTTATTCAGGCAGGCATGTTAGATACTGATGCATACATACAGTCATTCCTTTTGGCACTGCATTTAGTGGCATGCTAGTGGTGGTTTCCCCTTTATTCAGCAGTTCTGCTTACAGCTTTACCACTTTTTCCTTTCTGGCCTCTAGTAATCCTAGTGGGTGCATCAGAGTTGAGGTTTTGCCCACTAGGGGAGGCTACTGGTTTATCTGGTAGTTCTCACCCCCATTGTTCTTTTCTGTTTCTTTCTTCTCCTTTATTTTTGCAGAGTCGTCTGCGGGAGCTGCTAGGCCATCGGCAGCTGATCGAGGTAAGGGGATCGCTGAATAGATAGATCTCCTAGGAGACTAAGAGCTGTTAGATAGATGCTGCACCCTTTACTCAGACTGTGGTATTCCTCTTTTATTTTAGGTCTGGCTTCCGCCAGCTGGTTGTACTATTTTGGTGAGCTGGGAGATTATTGTACTTATTACAGCTTTATTTGTAGTTCCAGTCTGAGATACTATGTGGTTCTTCTACTTCAGCTCTGTATTATGCTCTTTTATTGTTCATATTATATCGGAGCAGGTTACCAGCGCTTCGTGTACTCGGGAAATCCCGTGTGCACGGCGGATCTGTTGGCGAGCCCGGGTTCCGGGGCGTGACAGAACCGATGCAGCAGAACGCTGACTTGTCCCCTCCATGATACAACGACTCGACCCTCGTCGTGTGGCTTCACCAACTCTGCACAAGTAGATGAGCCCAAAGCTCCACCAAAAAGAACACATTTTCTTTGACTTCTTTCCCTCTCAAGTATAATAGTTATTTAGTCTTTTTGTCGGTATCTCACAAGAGAGTAGAAAAGCTCTCTTATATAGGCACCTAAGACAATAGGTTACAATACATTAAAACCAACTTATTAAATAGGCTATAAAAATTAGAAAGTTATACTTTATTTCTCTTTGTAATTTTAATCTCATGAAAGGTTATGGGAATGAATGCAATAGTAAGGAGTTGTAACTCGATATGTATAGGTTAACAAAGAAGTTAATATCTTATTTAATAAAATGTAACAACACACTATACTCGGGATTGGTTAGGGTAGGACGCTTTACTTGTATTTATTTTTGTGAGGTGGTTTTTATATATATTTTTAGTTTAGCTTTTACTTATACTCTGATACTTGTTTAGATGTAGATTATAATTCTTTTACATGTTAGTTTTGAATACTTCGCATTTATGGGGTGCATTCCCGCACACGTAGCGTGTCTGTTGCATGTCCGAGGACTTCCGTTGTGGGCTCGGATCGTGACATATAGCCTAAAAATTTTGTGTTCAAAATTTGAGGTTTTTTTTTCTTCTTTTTTGGTGACTTTTTGAAAACCCTCAATTTTCTTTTAGTAGCGTCTTCAAAAGATCCTCTTAAGAAGTTATACTTAGGGTTGTATGCGACCTCATATATAGCCTCAAAAATTTTTTATTCAAAATTGACTCGGAACATCGAATTCGACTAGTCATATTCCCAAATCCGACTAGTCAAATTTATTGTAAAATTCCTCCCAAGCGATAAATTGATAGGAAGTTACTTTACACTACAAGAATTAATCTTTTTAACGTCCAAATTTTAACGTAAGGAGTCAATTTTGGTCGTTATAAATGTACCTATAGGAATTACCCACAAATTTACTAAATCTTTAACGACTAATAATTTTTTGGTCTGTTATGTAAATTTTCACCCGTCGTTATTGGCGTAGATTTGGCGCCTTTTCATATTTTTTTTTGCTTACCGCGAAAAGTTTTGTGCACTATTGCGTTTTGTGCACTATTGCACGCAACCCTTCCCATCTCTCTCTCTCTCTCCCTCCTCCCTCCTCACGCCAGCACCCAAACCAACCAATTTCTTCCCCAATTTTCCATTCACTCTCTCAAACCCTTTGTCTTTTCCCCATTTCCCCACTTCCCCACTCTCCCAAACCCTCTGTCTTCTCCCTATTTTTCCACTTTCAAACCCTGTGTCCTCTTCCTTTTCTTCTTCTCCCTATTTTCCTACTTCAAAATCCCAACCCTCACCCTACAATCCACAAGAAGAGATTCCTTCTCTTTCTTTGTCGAACAACTTGAAGTGTTTAAGGGGCTGATCGCACGCTTCGATATGGGATACTACTCACTTGCTTGGCTTGGATTCGTTCATCAGAATTAGGCTGTACAAGGATAGCACTTGGCATCGGATCGGTTAAGTACCTTGATTCGCGTAGGTCTTGCCTTGGTCTGTTCAGGTTCGAAAGAGGTTCGAAAGAGGTCGCCTCCGACAGAGTGAAGCCCCTACAGCTCGTCGCCCCTCCACGAGCACTCCCACAGCCTGAAGGCCTTGCAGCCCGTCGCCTCTACGTCTCCCTCTCTGTGCCGCGCCCCTTGTTAGCCCACAGTTCGTCGCGCCCATACCCACAGCCCGTCGCCGTCGCCTCTTCCAGCTTTTTCATCCTGAGTCTTTCACTCTCACTGACCAGCTGTTAAAAAATCAAATAAACAAGTAAGAATCCATATGTTTATATTCGAAATAACTTCATGTATCTCCGTTTTTCTAGATTGAAAATGCTCTTCATATAACTATATATGTTGACTTATTGTGGTCATTTTACTAGAAAATTAAAAGGCTAAAATTCAAATTTACCTACTTATTATACTGCATTTTGCACATAACACCTAGAATAACAGAAAAATACTCTAGAGGATATAGTAAGTTGCAACCAGGGTGCTTGTCAATGTTGACAGCATTTGCATTCTTTCTCTCAACGCCGACCCCCTGATTACAATTACTGTATCATTCATGGGCTAAATTGCATACTTTTTATGAGCATCGGTAGGTTTACAATCCAAAATGGGTAGTAATCCTACAACACCCTCATGCAAAGGGTTCAATAGTCTCAGAACCATAAAAGCTAGTCGCGAAAGACGAGGAGGAAGTTCTCGCATAATGCTGGTTTCTACTATTCCAGGATCAGCGGCACTATAATACATACAGCAATTTTCACTCTATAGTTTAATAAAACAAATTCTTGTGAGAAATGGTACACTATTAAAAGCAGTAGAAGAGAAAAATAGATTGCCAAATTGCAAGTACGATACAAGCCGAGACAATCTCGCACTATAGGGCCATTCAACATAGTTAGTGAGTATTTACATGACAGAGACAGAAGAAGCTGGGTCCAGCACATAGAATCTTCGATAAAGCTCATACGAGAGTAGGAGTAGACAAACTATGAAACAGAAAAAACCATTACTTAAAGACGAGACATGAAGGATTGCTTCCTTTCTTAAGATATGCTTTCTTTCTTAGGATTTGAGAATACACTTACATTTGGAATACTCATAAGTCCAAGCAAACGGATATGGTTTCGATGCTGGCAGGAAACAGAGATTTTTCCTAGCCAGTGTTTCCTTCAATTATTCGGGAACTCGGATAAGTTTTTTGAATTATGCTTTCAAGAGGACCGGAAAGAATAAGGAAATTCGATGTCCATGTGTAAAATGTAGTAACACATATTCGGGAACTCGAGAGCTAGTTGAGACACATATGAAGGTATACGGAATAGTTCAAAATTATACCTTTTGGTATCATCACGGCGAAAGGTCGGATGAGCCCCAATCTGAGTCAGATAGTGATGATGAGGAGGAAATTGAAAAGACGAGAGTGATAATGAGATGCATGAAATTATAAGGGATTTATATCCTAAATTTAGTGATGACAATAGAAACTTTGAGAACTTTAATTCAATGAGTAATGACGAGCTAGAAGAAGAACCAAATGATGAAGCAAAGAAATTTTATAGGTTATTAAGAGACTCTAATCAATCATTATAAGATGGTTCCAAGAGCTCAAAATTGTCTTTGCTAGTCAAATTACTTCATATTAAGAGCCTTGGTGGATGGAGTAATACATCATTTACTATGTTGTTACAATTATTGAAGAAGAACTTCTACCGAGAGGAACAAATTTTCCAAATTCATATTATGAGGCAAAGAAGATTATTCAAGATTTTGGTCTTTCTTACAAAAAAATTGATGCATGTATCAATAATTGTATGCTATATTGGAAGGAGAATGTAGATTCTAACTCGTGTAAAGTTTGTGGTGCTTCTAGATGGAAGCATGATAAGCATAGCGGTGAAACAAAGCAAAAGGCAAGTGGCAAAAGATTACCTATGAAGTCATTACGCTATTTCCCGCTAAAGCCTAGACTTCAGAGGTTGTTTATGTCTAAGAAGACATCATCTTTAATGCGATAGCATTTTGATCAAAGGGTTGATGATGGAGTGATGCGACATCCAGCTGATTCAATGGCATGGAAAGCTTTTAATGAACTTCATGAATCATTTGCATTGGAGCCTCGAAATGTAAGACTAGGTCTTGCTAGTGATGGTTTCCAACCATTTGGAGATTCGAGAAAACCATATAGTATTTGGCCGGTAATATTAATTCCATACAATTTGCCACCTTGGATGTGCATGAAACAATCTAATTTTATTCTATCGATGCTTATTCCCGGACCTGAGAGTCCTGGAGATGCAATTGATATATATCTCCAACCATTAATAAATGAGTTAAAGGAGCTATGGGATGTCGGGGTTGAAACATTTGATGTATCTATTCGACAAAATTTTCAATTGCATGCAGCTTTACTATGGACCATTAATGATTTTCCGGCTTATGGTAACTTATCCGGATAGAGTACGAAAGGAAAACTAGCATGCCCTTGCTGCAATAAGAATACTTTTTCCATTATGTTAACTAATGGTGGTAAGCAATGTTATATGGGTCACCGACGCTATTTGCCTACTAATCACAAATGGAGGAATGATAAGTCCTCTTTTGATAGCACTAAAGAGAGGGGTTGTGCACCAAAGCTATTTACTGGTGAAGAAAACTTGGCGCAGATGCAAGATCTTGAGGGGATTATCTTAACCAAAGATGCTAATAAGAGACAAAAAATATCACATAGTGATCGTGGTGATAATTGGAATAAAAAGAGTATATTCTTTGAACTACCATATTGGAAGACTCTTTTGTTGCGCCATAATTTAGACGTAATGCACATTGGAAAGAACATAACTGATAGCATACTTGATACAATCATGAATATCAAAGGAAAAACAAAGGACAATGTAAAATCTCGTCTTGATCTACAAGCAATGAATATAAGGTCAGAATTACATCCAGTTAAAAAGGGGGATAAATTAGCACTTCCTCGTGCTTCTTACACATTGTGTCCAAAGGAAAAGCACATATTTTGTCTTTTCTTTAAACAACTAAGAGTTCCTGATGGCTTCTCGTCAAATATATCTCATTGTATAAATCTTAAAGAGCATAAAATTTCAGGGTTGAAAAGTCATGGTTGTCATGTTATTTTGCAGCGCCTACTTCCTTATGCAATTCGTGGTCTTCTTCCTAGAGCAGTTTTTGAACCACTCATTGAATCAGATTGAGGCCCAAATTCCTATAACTCTTTGTAAGCTAGAAAGAGTTTTTCCTCCTTCATTTTTCGATATCATGTTACATTTACCGATTCATTTAGCAAATGAGGCTAAGATTGGTGGGCCTAACCAATATAGATCAATGTTTTGTATAGAATAATACTTGTATACTCTAAAAGGATACATACGCAATAGAGGTTGTCCAGAGGGTTCAATTGCAGAAGGTTATATTGCTAATGAATGTATGACTTTTTGCTCAAGATATCTTCTGTAGTGGCCCTAATTCCCATGCAGCGTTCTTCCGATGAATCCACTGTTAGAGCACCTAGCGTTGGTGTATCTGGCCCATGGTGCATCAATGGGATGCCACAGATGGACCCTGTGTGTTATTATTAGCTGTGTAGGCCTTCGGCTGAGTTTGCCGAAATTTCGGAAAAGAATTAGGCCTAACAGAGGTCGGAAATGGATTCAGCACGGAAAAACGCTTGAAAACGGCTATTTGCTTGTTTGTTTCCGAGTCCGGATGCCCAAAAACGGACTCCCGGAAGTTTTTAGTGGAAAATGGTGCATGGGAGGGGCCGTAGACCGCCGGGATGCCACGTGGCGGCCTGTCATTGGCCGGTTCAGGATGCGCGGTCCACAGAGTTGCGCGGCGGGGTGCACAGACCCGGCGCATGGACACGTGGCACCGCCTGATTGGCGGGCGCGAGGCGCGCGGTCTACCGGGTGAGCGCGGCGGTGCATGGACCAAGGCGGGGGCACGTGGCAGCCTCCGGTTGGTCGGTGCACGCGGCGCAGTCCACGGAATTCCAAAGTGGAATGCGTGGACCGGGTGTAGGGGACACGTGTCACCCTCTGATTCGCGGGCGCACCGTGCGCGGTGCACGGAGCCGGGGCCGGTACCTCGGGGCGCGTGCGCACGACGGGGCCATGCCGCGCGGCCGCCGACCGGCCGGCGGGTCAACCGGCTGGCCACGTGTCGCCCGCTGGTTGGCGGGCGCCTACCGCCTCACTGTGCGGGGGCGGGCCACGTGGCAGCCTAGGGGTGGCCCGAACAGCTGTTTGCTGTTCGGCGGGCCACGTGGCGGCACCTGGTGGATTCGGGCGTGAACAGTGTTGGGCCGGCCCAACACTGTAGCCGCCCGAAAGTACTGGGCGCCCGAAAGTTGGGCCCGAAAGCCCATTGACTTGTCTTTTTGGGCTGATTTCGGGTGAGGCCTATAAATAGGCCCCTTGGGGCTCATTTTTGAGGCTTTTCCCGAGAGCTTTAGCCCTTGAGCCCTTCACCAATTTTCTTTCTCTCCCTCTTGTGCATCTTTTGGCGAAGTTTCATAATTTTTGGAGGCCGCGACGATGGCGACTTCTGCATCGGGGTGCGGAGCGACGATCTACTGTTGGAGGCCCATTTTCGTCGCAGTTTAGTCTGGGAGGTCTACCGGGCTACCCCGACGTTATTTTTGGACGATTTCTGTGGTGACGGTTTCGTAAGAGGTAAATCTACATTTTCCGTGTTGGACACTTTTTCTGGATCCGAGCTTTTCTTGGGGTTCTGGGTACATTTTTAACCCCCTTTGCGACTGTTGGTTGATTTGGACAGCACCTACTTGTCGGATTTTTATCTCCTCATCCGGACATCGGAATTCGACGTTTCAGGACTCTATCGACATCTACTCTTCGCGAGGATCGCCGTCATATTTTTATTGGAATTTTTGGAGGAAGTTTTTCAGGTGAAAATTTCGTGTTAATGGGACTGTTCACCACAGATTTTGGGATTGTGGAATTTGTGTGGATTAAAGTGTAATTTTGGTGTATGTTTGTACCCAGGAGGTTGTGAGCACTTCTACCGTGTTGTTGGCTTGGTGGGATCTGTGATTTGACTGTTTTGGGCTTTCTCAGCTGTACGATTCCGGGCAGTTAGCACTTTCAGGTGGGTGACCTTGCTTCCAAGAACTCTGGACTGTGTACTAATTCTATGTGTGTAGGATCATGCATGTTAGAAATTGGAGTATTAGCATGTGTAAAACTGTTTGTTGTATCTTGTATATCAGTTGATGAATCTTTTGATTCCTACTCTATGTTAAGTAGTGAAATCTTGGAACTTGACCTAGCACCCCTGTCATATGTATCATGTTCAGCCAGTCTGTAGAAAACTCCAACTTGGGCTAGGTTTTTACTGCTCTAGACATTCCACATCACGATACTTCTTTTCACTTTGGACTTAGCTTTTCCTCGCCCGAGTTGTGGGGCGAGAGGTCGGGTGGTTGTGGGATGCATTTGCACTCGTGTCTGGGGACCGAGTGGAGTTGATAGCAGTCTGTAGATCTGATTTCTTTGGGAGAGTGATAGTGATGGTAGATCTGGGTTCTTGGAAACTGTCAGAGTGACAGTGAGTCTCAGCTGTGTAGATTCCAGCTAGTGAGTGAGTTAGTGATTTGTTTGTTAGCCGATCTTGTTGATCGAGGATTTGGATCATAGCCTGCATGAGCCACATTTGAGCTTTACTGAGATACTTGTTAGGGGTTACTTTGACTCGAGCGGGTCGCTCCCCTCGAGTGCCACTCCGGAGTAGGCGAGACCGGGTTGTTGTACCGGCGTGAGTTTGAGATGTTCTTTCGCGACTTGTTGTTGCATTTGTCCCTCTGGCTGTGCTTTTGTTGGCAGCCATGGACGCCCTACGTAAGTCCGCTCCTCCGGGACGTAACGGCAGTAGGTTGGCGCAGGTTTGACTGGACCCAATGTGGCAGTCAGTTTTGATTGGGTGATCAGGGAGGAGAGTTAGTTGTGGCATTATGTTCTTTCTGTTCCACTGTTGAGCATCTAGATAGAGGCATAGTAGCTGTAGAATTACTTTTCCCAGCTTTCCCTACAGCACTGCATATGTTACTTTATGCCTCTGGTAGACTTAGTGGGCAAACCGTCGGGCTTGTTGGCGGCACCCACTGAGAACTACTGTGGGATGTAGTTCTCACACCCGTCGTGGTGTCTTCTCCCCAGGGACTTCTGCTCCGGTTCCTGCAGCTCCTGTTGCTGATCCAGCTCCTTCAGACCGAGGTAAGGGAGTCGCGAGATAGATCCCCTCCTGTCATCTTCAGTGTGTGAGTAGATGTACCCCAGTACTATTTTGGTGTGTGTTATGTCGAGTGACTTTTGTAGTGAGGTTTCGAGTTGTACCCTTCTTTCCTGCTTTTCTGAGAGACTCTTGTTTTCTGGTGAGGTTGGTCTGTATATTTGTGAGTTGTAGTTTTATTTTATGTATTTTATTCCAGCTTTTCTCTTTCAGCTCTGATATCTGCTAGTGTAGATGTTTCTTTGCAGGTTAGTCGCTACGCCTATACGGGGCTTCCCGTATGGGCGGCGGATCTGTTGGCGAGCCGGGGCGCAGTATCGCCCCGAGGCGTGACATCTTCATGGCATTGAGACAAAGTTTAATCGTCACAAGCGGAATTATGATAGTCAAGATATTAAAGCACATAAAGGTTTATCTATCTTTTGTCCACCTGGGAGAGCGATAGGAGCTGGTACTACACGTGATTTGGATACAAACGAGTTCGAACAAGCACATATTTATGTCTTGAAGAACTGTATTGAAGTTCAACCGTTTCTAGAGTACGAAATTATTTTTCATATACTTTAACCTTTTTTCTTTATTTGGAACTTCACATGCTAAGTGTTTTCTTTATGTCATTATACAGTCAATACTCACAAATTCAAAGTAGAAGGGCACTAGAAGTTTTTGATAAAAACTTTATTGAGTGGTTTAAGATCAAGGTAAGTACAAGTTTAATCGTTAAAACTTTTTCAATTTGTCTCAATATATATGTACTAAGTATTTTTATTGTCACATTCATCTTGTAGGTTGCGCAGCTTCATAAGCAAGACAACAACTTGATTATGGAAGACTTGCTTTCTTTATCACGTGGTCCTACCAAATATGTGACGTGTTATAATGGATATCTAGTAAACGGATATAGATTCCGTATAGAAGAAATTGACAAAAGTTTAAGGACACAAAATAGTGGAGTGGTAGTAGTTGGTGACACTGGTACTGAAACTGAAAGAAGAGACTATTATGGGGTCTTAACAGAGGTCATTGAATTACAATATCTTAGTGGTCGTCGAGTAGTGTTGTTTCGATGTAATTGGTGGGATATATATAACAAAGAAAAAGGAGTCAAAATAGATGAATATGGGCATATTAGTGTTAATTCCCAAAGATTATTGAAAACAAGTGAACCTTTTGTATTGGCTAATCAAGCATCACAAGTATTTTATGCAACTGACAATATTAATAAAGATTGGCATATTGTGCAGAAGACTCAACCTCGTGATATATTTGAGATGCCTCTAGAGATGGATGAGGAATCTAATGAACTACAATGTATGGCCGAAGCATATCAACAATGTGAATCATTCATTTCCATCACTACTACGTCTACGTCACAGAATTTGGATGATGAAGTCAACTGGAATAGAAAAGATAGGGAACCAATGATGATTGATTTAACTTCCACAAGAAAGAAGAAGAAACAAAAAGCATAAGAAAATTGAATACAATGGTTGATATTTTATACATGTACTAAATTTTAGTTATGAATTTTTTTAGGTGTTTGTTTTGATAAATGCTTTCAAATCATTCAGGAATAATATTCTCAATTCTTTTACTTTTTTTTGTTCTTCCTTTTGTTCTTATTCATATTTTAATCTTGCTATAGGAAGGAAATGCAACCAACAAAATCACGAAATGGCTATACTTTCACCCCAAGAGCTGACAAGCATATGTTCATATCACCGGGCGCATTGAGTAGAGGGCGTGCACAAGGCTCAAGATCATTCCATTCTTTTGGGTCATCATCACAAAGTGCACTTCTAGATACTGTCAATAATGTTACACCACCTGTTGATACCCCTATTATGCAGTCAAATGATATCTCCGTCCCCTTAAATTTAGAGCCAATGGAAGAATTAAGGGAAGCAGGTGCGCCCACTTAAACATAATACTTTCTTAATTATGTTGTACTTCTATATGCAAAAATTTCAAACAAAGTAGAATGCAAATAAAATTTGTATTATAATTTTATTTATGTTCTCATTTTTTAGATACTAGTAGTGCTCAAAATTAAGAAGAGAAAGGTGCAAGGTAAAAACAAGTGCAAGAAAGTCGCAAAATTAAAAAGTGGACAAAAGTTGAAAGTGAAATTCTATAACAACCGTGTTGTTGGAAAAAATCATAGAGCATTTTCAAGACACTTGGGAAGAATTGTGCGTGATTGTAATATTTGTCCCCTACGTGTGCACTCTTGGAAGGAAATCGATGATGAAAAGAAGAAACATATGTGGGCTGCCGTGACGGTAATATATACTTTTCAGTTTGATATCAATTTGACTATATGAATACCATAGAAACTTAATTCTTGAGAGCTTAATCTAGTATTATATATGCAGTTTATAGTCTATTATGTATAGTAATGCTAAATGTAAGCTATATAAAATTGTTTATAAGTTGAAAATAAATTTGTTTAGTTATTATGAATTAGTATGCTTTACTTTCTAGTCTTCACATTTCAATATACTTATATATAGTATGTGCATAACTTTTAGGACAAATTTGAGCATGAGAAAATGGAGGATTATTGTGATGAAACTTTGGCTCATATGAAAGATTTGTGGAATAAGTGGAGGGGAGATTTGCATCGCAAATTTATTAAGCCTAGTAAGAGTATACAAGAAGCACTAAAAATTATCCCTGAAGGTATTGATCGAGGTGATTGGGAATGGCTAGTTAAAGAGCATTTTTCAAGTGAAAAATTTCTGGTATGTCTTACTTTCTCTTGTGTTTACATTTACTTTTATTTTTTATACTTAACCCTAAGTTTCAATTACATTCTATTCTTAAAATTAACAATTTTATTAATTTTAGTTTACTTTTCTTATAAAAATATAGGCAGCAAGCAAACGAAACTCCAACAATAGAGCAAAATTAAGTATGCCACACCGTACAGGTAGTAAGCCAATTAGACAAGTTATATGGAAAAAGGTAATTAAGATTTTACATTACACATTTGTTAATATTCGTAATGTATGATGATATTTTTTTATGTAAATTTATTTTTCTTAAAAGGGAGGGAAAGTTGGTGAACCACCAAGCATACCAACTATATTTTTTGAGACACGCAAGAAAGGTAGCATGCTAGTTGAACAAGAGACAATTAGCAGATATGTATGTCTTACATATTTATTTTTGTTATATTCTATTTCCTTTAATAAATCTTCAATTCTCTATTGCTCATTTCATTATTTTTTGAAGGATAAAATTGTTGACGTTACACAAGCCGAGCCCTCCTTATCTAATATAGAACCAGTTGAAAAGTGCTTTGGACCGCAATGTCATGATCATGTAGTTTGCTATGGTGGTGGGTTGAAACCTAATGATATGAGAACTAATGGCTCTAAAGCTGAGCTTCAATCTAAACTTCGTGAAAGTCAGAGAGAAAATCAATCACTCAAGAATCGCATGGATGAAATGGAAAATGAAGTAAGAATGATTAAGGAAATGCTTCAACGTACGGCAACAATCAAGTACCTCTCCACCTCCATCAAATGGGCAATCAATATGATCATATTTAAGTGAGTTGAATTCAAATCAAACATGATCGAGTTGCTTTACTTTCATTTCTCTATGAAGCTTTTCTATTTTTTCTTGAAATGCTAGTATTGATTATTTAGATTGAGAGATTTAAGTCAATCACTTTTAAGTAATGAAAACTTCATTTCCTGCTTGACTTTAGCTTGTCCATGTGTGCAACTTTATTGCCACCATTATTGGTATACGCATAGCATTCCATAGTCATGTCTTCTTTCAGCTTATATTTTGTATACTAGTAGTAGCTTTGGCTTCTATTGTGATGTTCAGTTAAATCCTGTAATGAGTAGGTTGAATATTTTTCAAAAAAACTGCAGAGAAGAGGTGCCAAAAGAAATCAACAGAGATCAATGACTTCTTTATTGATGTATTCAGACATCAATGACTCGATTACTCACACCAATTGCTATATCATTCTTATGTAAATTCTTTATACCACAATGTATGTAATGATTAATTGCATTCACATTTCTCGCTATTCTAGTTCAAGCTTATTCTGTTTCTATGCGATAGTAGGCTATGTTTAAGCTCATCGATGCCTTAGAGATGGCAGTATATAGATATTTAAACTAATCGATGTTTGTGTAAACATTTGTTGTATATGAAATGATTTTGGCAATTACAGCAGCTTCGTTTATTCATACATAATGACCAATTGGTCTTATGAACAAGCACAACTTCTTTTTTTTGTCATAGGCCATATAAGAAGCTCACTTCGCCAAGTACACTCATCTTTTTGTTGTTATGTTTTGATGTGTTTAATTAAAACAACTGCTATAGTTCCTACTCTCCTTAGTGCTTTGTATAATTATTGTGGTTGTCTTATTTCATATTTTTATGCAACTTCTTGTTACCCATCTCGGTTATTGTCATTTTGTGAATTTCTAGTCTTGTAATCATCTTTCCCTACTATGCCACTTCTTGTAAATAATTTAAATATTGTATAGAAAAATAGGAGTCATGTAATCAGTTTAGTGAAATTTTAAGTTGTATATATATATATATATGGTCATAAATTATTAATTTGTACAATTTTGGCTTATGTGTTTCTTATATAAGTTGTGTGAGATTTAATCTAAACATAATTTGATTTTAGATTGTATGATTTGCTTATTTTCTTTACTTGGTAAATTTATATATTTTTCTTTGACAAAACTATTAAATTTGTTCTAATTTTGGCTTTTTTTCTCTTGTAGGTAGTTAGTACAGTCTGCAACAGTTTTGGGCAAAGAACATTGCTAGCAGATGAAATGCAAGTTATGACACTTTTTTGGTTTTTTTTTTAGAATATGATGAATTATTAATTTTATTATGACTTTTTGTAGTAGATATACAAGTTATGGTACTTTTTTTGCTTCTTTTTGAAAATATGATGAGTAAATGTATGCTACATATATATGTTGGTGATCTTTACACATATAGTTTATGGGTAATTCAAAACTATATTTAATTTGTGATTGCTATTATTATATTATTGATGAAATATTATTTTAGTTTTATAATGTGAAGACGACTATTTAATTTGTTGAAAGTTTGTTTTTGTATATATTTGTGAATGTGGAAGAGAATTATATAAAATTTAAATAAATAGCTGGCTAAATCTTAAAATAAATTTATTTATAGCGACAGAAGCGTTGGTCGTTATAATATCGAATTATTAAATGGGATACGTTTTTTAACGACGAAAAAATTGGTCACTATTGAATGCTAGTTATTGGTAAAATTGTATTTTTAAATCTCAATTGCGACGGTAAGGTTGGTCGTTACTGTATAATAATGTGGTTATTAATACTACTTATTAACAACGGGAATCTTCCCGTTATTTTTTGTTATTCTCAATTGCGACGGTAAGGTTGGTCGTTACTGTATAATACTGTGGTCATTAATACTACTTATTAACAACGGGAATCTTCCCGTCATTTTTTGTTATTAACGACGGTTATATAGATTTCGTCGTTAATATTTTTAACGAATGAATCAATAACGACGGGTGACGACGGTTTTTTTGACCGTGGATATTGTGTTTTAACGACGAGAAAATAATCTATAACGACCAGTTTTCCCTTCTTTATATACCAAATTTCTTGTAGTGTTATGATCTATCTATCGAATCCAGCAAATCAAATTGCAACCCGACCGATCCAACTATATATACTAAAAAATATGAATCCAATTCCGACAGATCGGATTTCGAATCTGACCAATCGAATTGTTCACAGAGGAGGGATCCAAACAGAACCACAAGTGTCACGTCTCGGGCCCCAATGGAAGCCTACCTGGTGGTCCGAACCCTGAAGGGTCTACAGCACTCTGTACAGCAAAATTCCAGACAACCCTCTCAGGATCTGGTCTCCGTAGCTGGGATTCCTATTTGCACGCCGAAAGTCTAGACCCTCTCCCCAAGGTCTAGTCCCCGAAATCCAAATCTCAAAATTTTAGAATATTTTAAAATTTTATGTTTTGCGTCAATTTGCTCTGAAAATTTTTAAAAACTTTCGAAATCTCACCAAAACATCCGACGAATATCGAATGCCCTTTCACACACTAAAACTTCTCAATTTGCTCAAAGCTAATGTACTACAACTAGCCATATGGTATTTTCCGTAATGATCTCAAAGCTATTAGGTACCGTTTGGTAACGGGGATAAGGGGGAATAACCCTCTTATCCCCGATACCATTCCCAAACAGGAATTAATTTTGTAGGAATTGAAATTCCTACAAACCTGGAATAGCAAGGATGGGGGTGGGAATCGGTATTCCCACCCCCACATGGAATTGGGCTCGACTCCATTCTGGCACGGGAATCGAGAAAAATGCAGGCTTTTCTCTGGTGGCCTCGGATTCCATCTTCACCCCTCCATCTCCTACCCATTCTTCATCTTCATCTTCATCCCCTCCATCTCCTACCCATTCTTCATCGCGGCCCCTCTACGGCACCCCTCGAGTGTGTGCGTGTGCGCGCACCTCCCCGCGTCGCCGATCCCCACCGCCACCGCCGTCGTCGTCCTCCACCACCCGCACGAGCTCCGCCGCAACCGCCTCGCGACGCTCCCCCTCCTCTCCCGCTCCCTCCTCCGCCTCGTCGCCGTCCCCGGGCGCTGCCTCCGAGCCGGCTCCTCCGCGCTCCTCGACTCCCGCCCCTCCCCGACCCTCTTCCTCTTCCCCGGCCCCCGCGCCCTCGACCTCGCGCGGTGGGCCGCGGCCACCCCACCGCAGGATCGCGCGGCGCCGGTGCTCGTGGTGTTCGACGGGACGTGGGCGCAGGCGCGGGAGATGGCCGCGGCGAGCCTCCCGTTCCTGGAGGGGTTCGAGATGGCCAAATGCATAATTCAAACAAACAATTTTTTTTTTTTTTTTTTTTTTTTTTTTTTTTTTTTTTTTTTTTTTAGTTTTAATGACTATTTATTTTTTTTTCAAAAAAAGGTAAATTATGCATTTGGCCATCAAATTGTGATTCCCATGATACTTTGATTTTCAAATTTTAATTTATTATAATTATTTGTTTGAATTTTGAAAATTATTACCGTCAAAGTCTTATAATTCAATTTTGGTGATTAAATATTGATATATAGTTAATGTGGAGATAATATAATAGTGTTGTGATTGATGATACTTTAATAATTAAAATATTTAAAAAAATTGATTAACAATGCGTTGCGTTAAAATTTAATCAACTAAATTAAATGATAAAATTAATTATAATAATTCTAAAAATTCAAACTGAATTGTCCCCTAACTCATAATTTGAGAGCTAAATTTGTAATTTAGCTTTCAAAATCCACCCATTTTAGATAAGTCCCAAAAAGTGAACCAAAAAAAAGTGAAAAGAGAACTAAAAATCCAATAAATATGTTTTTATCTATTATTTAACACGTAGATGATATGAATTTGATGAAATTGTGGCGTCTAATTAAGGAACATTTTCCACAAAATGTATTTTCCCAAACGAGAGAATGGTGTACTTTTCTAATCCTTACATGGGGGTCCCTTTATTATTTGGTTGATTAATATTTTATCATATACTATTTGGTTGATTGATATCATAAATTATTTTATTTATAAATAATATCATAAAGGGCAAAATAGTCAATACATATATTTATCACTTCTCAATTCTTCTTATTCCTCTATACTTAACCAAACACAATTTTTTCTTATTCATCTTATTTTCCTTATTCCTATATAATTTACCAAACACAATTTTCTTTAAACTCGGTATAACTCTTAAACCCAACCAAACACAAATTTACACTAATTCCTGCTAATACCATAATCTATACCTATCCCCGGTATAACAAAATTTTCCTTATCCCCGAACCAAACGGAGGCTTAGGGTTTGCACCTTGTTTTTGTGTTTAAATGAATTAATTTATAATTTTGTACAATATATGGTGCACAAAATGGATTCTTTTTTTAGATAATTTTTGTAATTCATTAAATTAAGAATTTGGTTAAATACAATGGTTTTAGAATATAAATTTATTGAATATACTAGTTTCATATAACTTATCATCAGTTGATTCAATTTAATTTTATAAAATTTGAAAAGCAAATTAAAATTCAAATAAATCTCTAATTAACCACTAATTTATCACTTCAAAATTTTTAGTTAGAGTTTTTTTTTTTTTTTTTTTTTTTGGTTGTGTTCATAGGCTTCTAATATCAAATCGTTTTTTTTTAAAAGATACACAAACTGGTACGATCTTCTGAACTTTTAGAATAACTTTATAAGTAACAGCAAACTATTCTAAATAATAATTGTTAATGCAACTAAAAAAAGATTGTAATCCTCTAGCCCCCTCATCTAAGGGCAATTGGGGTTACTCTACCCCTTTTTTTATTTAGTATTTTTTAAAAAAACAAAATTGACCCTTAGATAATAAAATTGTACATTTACAATAAAAAAAATTAACATATAAAAATATCATTTTTAATATTTAATAATATTTAAAAATATTTTAATATTTATACCAAACAAATATATTCTAATCCTCTAAAATAAAATTTATTATTTAATAAACTAATTTAATATAATAAATAATTTATAGGAATATAATATTTAAAGCGGAGTATTTGCTACATTAAACAACCGTTTCATAATAAAAACTTACAAAGATATATATTTTTGTAGGGATTTATAATTTTTTTTGGATTATATTAATTACCATCTAATTAATAAGCGTTTTATTTCCGTATCATAATAACAAAATGAGACAAAATTTTACTCTTGTTTCTTCAATCAAAACTTAATAATAAATATATTAAATAACACTTTTAGCTTCGCTATAATAGAAGAAACTACTAAAACAACCAACAACAACACATATCTCCTCAAAACTTACGTGAGAGGAGGTTGCAAAACCCGCGAACACCCACACATGCACAGCACATGCACGTCCCAAAAAAAACAAAAAAACAAAAACAAAAAACAAAAAACTCTTACACAATTCATCAAATCCATTTAAAACGAGCGCGCTAGCTAGCTCGCTCTACACGAATATCAAAGCCGCCGCGACGGCGGCGGCGAGAGCGAACGCGAGCGCGGCGCGGCCCGAGCTGCCGGCGGTGGCTCGGGACACGGCCCACACCCTGACGTCGTCGACGACGGGCCCGCACAGTGAGCTGTGGTCGTCGCTGCGGGTGTTGTAGTAGACGCTGTAGAAGGCGATGCGGGTACGGTCTGCGCGGGCGATGAACGTGAGGTTGGCGGGCTGGCTGGTGGCGTTGCCCATGGGGGAGTAGTGGAAGGCGCCGGTCTGGTCGGCGGCGAAGGCCATGACGGCTAAGGGGGGCTGGCAGGAGTCGCCGGCGGCGCCGAGGGTGAAGGTGAGGGCGTAGTTCTTGGCCGGGGTGGTGGCCACCATCTGGGAGATGATGCCCTCCTTTCCGGAGAGCAGCTCCACGGCGCGCTTGCCTCCCGGGACGGCGAAGTGGGCGGCGTCGACGTAGCGCACGGCGCGGTTCGACTCGACGGTCCAGCCGGGGAGGGACGACGTCGACTCGTCCAGGTTCGTCGGAAGCAGCACGCCCAGCGTCGCGTTCGAGAACACCCACGGCCCCTCTTCGAAGTCGCCGTTCACCGCCGCGTTATCTGCATAAGAAGAAGAAGATTGAGGAAAAAAAAAAAAAAAAAAAAAAAACTTACTGCTATCTCAAATTCTAAAATTAGCTCATTTAATCATTTATTACTAAATTTATTATAAAAGCAAAAAAAAAATATAAAAATATGCATAACTTATCTCAATAATGAATTATTTTTAATCCACCGTCGAACTTTCTAAAATCTTAATTTTACCCTCCTATCATTTAATTTCAATTTCAATTTCAATTTAGTAGGTAAGAAAGAGAGAGACATAACTTAAGAAGATCTAATAAAAATTTAATTAAAATAATATTTATATTATATTTTATATATATATATAATATATATATATAAACCGATCTCTCTCTTTTTTGCTAGAGTATTTGGTGTTATCGATAGTATAGCAACCGATCTCTCTCTCTCTTTATATATATATAAAGATTCACCCTTATGATCAGTTTTATTCTGTAGATCATACTATTCCACCGATCATTCATTAAATCTTAGAAGACCATTATCATTCTACCCGCATTCCTTTAATCAACCATTATCATTCTACCCGCATTCCTTCAATCAATGATCGAAAATTTAATAACACCGATGACTTGCTATTATTAATAGTATAATACTCTAGCATTATATATATATATATAGTTGGGTTACTATATTTGTACAAGCACTAAGTAATTGGTGCTTGTAAATTTTCTATCATTAGATCTACTCCTTTAACTAATTTTATCACTTAAATCATTATATTCAATCAACCATCCACTTAATCCAAGAGACCCACTATCATCCTAACCACACATCTTTTTATTCAATGGCTAAAACCTACAAGTACCAATAACTTTATACTTTTAAAAGTATAAAAGCTCAATTATATATATAGAGAGAGAGAAAGTAGAGCTTATATACATTAAAAAGCACAAGCCTAATTTTATATCATTAGATTTGCATTGAGATTTGTGCAATTATACTTTTTCTTTCTCTTTTTTTTTAGTTGACTTTATAATTGCACAAATTCTAATGCAAATCTAATAGCAAAAAATTCACAAGCATAGATTGACTTGTGCTTTTAAAAATACATAAGCTCTACTATATATATATATGAGTAATGCTACATGTACACCCCGAAGGGGTGTACATCTTACACCTCTACCCCTTTAATAGTGTCGATGTTTTTTACGGGTCACATCAAGTGATCACTCATCACACCCCCACCCTTAAATGGGTGGGGGTGTGAGATGTACACCCCTTACGGGTGTACAAGTAGCATTTTCCTATATATATATATATATATAGAAAGATATATAAATTATTTTTAAACTTTAAAAAAATACAACAGTATTTGATCTTCTATTTTAGGGTTAATTGCATACGGCTACTGTAAACCTATCGAATAGCAGATATACCCCTATAAAGTTCAACTTTTCATATTTATCCCTTCAAAAGTCCAACGTTATTCATATATATATATCCCTAATACTTAATCTTAGTTAGTTAGTGAGGTAAATTTACCCTTTTACCTTTCTAGATATTTCTGTTTTATTTTTTTGAGGGACATTTTTAAAAGGTCAAAATTATCATTTCACATATAATCTGTTAAAAAATAAACCGTGAACTAACGATAATAAACCGGATGGATATATATGAATAACGTTGGACTCTTGAAGGAATAAATATGAAAAATTGAATTTTATAGAAATATATCTGTTATTCGATATATTTACAGGGAGCCGTATGCAATTAACCCTTTATTTTAACCCTACAAATATGAAAAAAAAAAAATAATAATAATAATAATCTCTTGGACAGTTGACCATAATATTTTAAACCCTACAATAGGGGTATATGCAGGTAGCAACTTTTTTAAACAGAAATGTCAGCTCTAGTTTTCTTTTTTTTTATATATATATTTGTTTGCCTCCTTTCTTCTTAATGGCCCACCCACTTGATAGACTACCAAACCAGATCAAGACTAGGGATGCAAATGAATCCAAGTTAATGGAGCTCTTACCCGATCCATATTGTGTAGAACGGTAAGGCGATGTTTGGTTTTCTCAAAAAAATATACATATAAAACTTGCGAAAGGTGAGACGTGAAAACTTTTATCCGCTTGATTTGATCTAAAATTAATATATTATAAATAAATATAATACTAAAATAATAAATATAAATATAATTATTACTAAATTAAATTAAAAATTATAATTATATTTTTATAATATCATGCTAACGTTTCTGATTCAACCAGTGCGCTTGTTGAACCAGTAATTTTTAATCTAGTAATATTTTTGGATTGCTGTGGGTTTCGGATTTTAAAATTTGTTTTTATTTGGGTCGGTGCCCGTCTTAAGCTCTCTTATATATGGGCCTACAAGTCCACGGTGCACCTTTTTATCGGTCTCGGGCCTTTTTTGTGCACAGCGAATCGAACCTGAACCCACACGCAGGCCAAATGGACCACTTAGGCCAACAACACACCCGACCCACATGGGATTTAAAACCAATAACCCCTTCAAGGGAGTCGAAATAATATATATAGTCGAAATAATATTTGTTTTCGAATAAGTGGATGGAAATGAATATCTGATTATAGCAGTCTTATAATTAAAATAAAAAATATAAATTTTATTTTAAATAGTTTAAAAAAAATCTAATTAAGATTCAATTTATTTAATTTTTTTTATACGGTTAAATAAGTAAAAGATTGGTAAATAAGTAATTTCTACTATTAAAATTACAAATTTTATTATTTTTTAATTATTAAGTTAATAATGTCCAAAAAATTTGAAATTTGATAATTTTAATGGTCTAAATTATATTCAACGATGTCGGTCGTTGATTTGAAAACTCCATCATCGAAAATAAATAGGTGGCAATTGAGCCCGAGCCCGTATACTACTAGGGGTGGCAATCCAGCTCGCTGTTCGCGAGCCAGCTCGTGTTCGGCTCGAAATGAGCTCGAGATCGAATCGCTCGTTGAGTAAACGAGCCAAACACGAGCCGAATTTTTCAGCTCGTTTAATAAACGAGCCGAACACGAGCTGAGGTCAGCTCGCTCGTGTTCGGCTCGATAACAACTCGAATATATATATATTATTTAAATTTAATTAAAGCTATCAATTTTTTATAAATTTTAATTATTAGATTAAAATTTTAATTTTTTAATTTTCTTTCAACTATACATGTAATAGTAGAAATGAAAATCAAACTTATTGTTCGCGAGCCAGCTCGTGTTCGGCTCGTTAATAAACGAGCCGAACACGAGCCGAATTTTTCAGCTCGATATTTAAACGAGCCCGTTCGTGTTTGGCTCGTTTATTAAACAAGTCGAACACGAGCCGACCCCAGCTCAATCATGTTCGGCTCGTTGACACCCCTATATACTACTAATAGCATTTCAGCTCAACTAACTCACACTCACTCTCTCTCTCTCTCTCTCTATATCTATATATATATATATATATATATATATATATATATATATATATATATATATATATATATATATATAGCGAGCATGCTAGGCTTTTGTGCTTTTAAAAAGCCTTCGTGCCGTTTACAATGTTGGAACTTTTAAATAGACGATTAGCTTTGTTAGACTTGATCTAGAGTATTTAAAAAAATCTAGAATATAAATTTCGTAATTTTTCGATAACATTTATCTAGTGATCAAATGGGTTAAAAATCAATAATTTTAATGATAGTGGTGAGTCATTTATAAGTTTGACGATGTAGAAATATCCAAATAACATAAAATTTTGATAAAAAAGTGTTTATACTACATAAAATAAAATCAATAATTTTTATCTAAAGTTTTAGTATCATATCATCATAATTTACGAAAAAAAAAATTTCAATCGTTGATTTTTAGCCCTTTCGATTACTAGGCAAATGATATCGAAAAATCATGAAATTTATTTTTTAAATCCTTTAAATACTCTAGATCAAGTTTAACAGAGCCGATCGTCCATTCAGGAGTCCCAACATAAAAAACAACTTAAAAACACAAGCCTTCGTGCTTTTAAAAACACACTAGTCGAACTATATATATATAACTACTATTATACTATTAATAGCACCAAATCATTGGTGCTATTAAGTTTTTGACCCTTGGGTGAAGAAATGTACGGTTAGGATAATACTTAACCCAAAGTTTAGTAGGTGATTGAGAAAATAGCATTATTTAAGAGATGAAAATGATCAAAAGAGTATATTTAACGATGAAAAATTTGATAACACCAAATTCTTAATGCAATCGATAGCATAGTAGCCAGACTCTATGGGCTTGTGTGAATTTGGTATAAAACCGAAAATAGGAGGGATATCCCTCTTATTCTTCCAAACGCACCAGGAATCAATCGATATAGCTTGTTCCAGTACAACTAGAATAAGTGAGAATTACTGTTCTCATTCTTCCCAACCACCCTCTTACTTTTTCCTTAAATACCCTTCCACGTCTATCGATACACCATCTTTTACCTCATTATTACATAATAAAATTTGAGGGCAAAAAAATAATTTACCCCAATTAATACTCTTTATTCCTCTTATTCCTCATTCTCATACCAAACACAAAATCTCTTATCCCTGAAACCATCCCAAACGCTTTTTTACACTAATTCTGTACTTTATACTTATCCCGTTACCAAACGGGCCATATATATATATATATATATATATATATATATATATATATATATATATATATATATATATATATATATAGAGAGAGAGAGAGAGAGAGAGAGCTAGGCTCCTATGCTTTCGAAAGTCCGAATACCTCCGTACTTATAAGTTGTTTAAGATGATAGGACATCCGATTCGACGATCGGCTCCGTTAGACATGATCTAAAATATTGGAACTATCTAGAAATTAAATTTCATAATTTTTTGACTTTATTTGGGTAGTGAACAAATAGCCTCAAAATGCACGGCTGAAAATAAAAATTTTATAAAAAAAAATGATAAAAGACTCAAATTTCAAATCGCAAGTATTAATCTTACTCTTGATATTAAGTAAAATTTTTTATTAAAATTTTATCTAATTTGAATTATTTTACACTGTTAAATTTACAAACGTGCCCAAATACATCCATTTTCATACTTTAAAATACTGAAAAAGTTTAAAAAACATAGTGGCAGAAATGGCCAAGCTGCTTCAAAATGTCTTAAATTTTTTAGATGGAAAAATAGTGTTTTGTTTTCTAAAAAATATTCGAGAAAATAGCTTTTTTTTAGATGGAAAAATACTTTTTGTCCACTTAATATTTTTTTAGAAATATAATTTTTTTATATTTTTTCAAGATTTTACAAAAAAAAACGATATTTTTAAAAATTTTTAATTTAAAAAATAAAAACTATTGGAAAAAAAGTTTTTTTATAAAACATTTTCTCGAAAAATAATTTTTCTCATTTTTCAGAAGAACAATACACCTCCTAAGTGGATTGAGCCCACTAACAAATTAAAATTTTGAAAACTAAATCTCCGCCGCCGATTACTTTAATGTTATTTTAATTCCTAGTCTCTTCCGTTCATTTCTTTTTCTTTTTATTTGTGCAATAGAGAGGTCCCAAATTAAGCCTAGTTAAGAAACTCTTAATTCGTTGTCATTTATTTATATCCAAAAATTATTTTTCTCTCCTCTAAAATTTTTAAAAAAAATTAAAATTCTAATATGAAAAAATAACTAACAATATTGGAGAGGTCCCAAACCTACTAAACATCAATTATTTCTGCATTTCAATTTTACCATTTTTTTTTTCTAAAGAGCGGCAAAAATTAAGAGTCAGTTTGGATGTACAGTAAAAAATTTCTATAAAGTTAATAAATTGTGGTTTTGGTCTAAGTGAAATAAGAAATTATGTAACTCTAAAAAATTTCATAGTTTCAAAATTTAAAGTGTTTGGATGCATATCACATAATTTCACAAAATTTTCCTTAATTTAAAATTTTAAAAAATAAAAAATTTTATTTTTATTTTTTAAAATTAATATTTTCATAATTTCAAATTAAAAATTAAAAAGTTAATATTTAAAATTTAAATTGAAAAGTGAAAAATAAAAATTTAAAAATTTAAAATTTAAAATTTAAAACTTGAAATTTCAAACAAAAAATTTGACAAATTAAAAAAAAATCAAAATTTTAAATTTTAAATTAAAATTTATTATTTTAAAATTAAAAATAATTTTTTTAAAAATTAAAATTTATTTTTTTTAAATTAAAGTTCATTATTTTAAAATTAAAATTTATTATTTTAAAATAATAAATTTTAATGTTTAAAAATTAAAAATCAATATTATAAAATTTGAAAATTAAAATTTAAAAATTTAAAAATTTGAATTATGAATTTGATTTTTTTAATTTGAAATTTAAAATTTTTAAAATTAAAATTTAAATCCTAGTTTTCAAATTTTAAATTTTAAATTTCTAAATTTATATTTTAAAATTTAAAATTTTATATAAAATTTTAAATTTAAAATTTTAAAATATAAAGTTTAAAATTTGTCAAGGTGAGGGAGGTAAGGATAAATTTTAATGTTTAAAATTTGAAAATCAATATTATAAAATTTGAAAATTAAAATTTAAAAATTTAAAATTTTGAATTTTTAATTTGATTTTTTTAATTTGAAATTTAAAATTTTTAAAATTAAAATTTAAATCCTAATTTTCAAATTTTAAATTTTCAATTTCTAAATTTATATTTTAAAATTTAAAATTTTATATAAAATTTAAAATTTAAAATTTTAAAATATAAAGTTTAAAATTTGTCAAGGTGAGGGAGGTAAGAAATGGTGAAAATTTTTTCCTTTGGTTAGAATGAATTGTTATTTTACTCCATTTTTTAGAATATAATTAAACTATACTTCAAAAAATGTGCTATTTTTTTATGCGCCATGCGCTTTATAGGATAATATTCCTATGGGTATAGTAATGTAACTATACTATGTTTTTAAGGATATCCAAACTGGACCTAAACCTTTCGAGTTCGGTGTTGGGGTCAAAATGCGACTTGCACGGGATCGGCCCCTACTGGGTGACCCTCCAGAATGTGTCAAAATACGTCGCGTGCCAATAATTAAGCAATCAGACCGAGAAGGGATCCACTCGGCCGGGTTCTCCTCTGATAACTCATCGCAACCGCAGCGACTAGTGACTGCCGATGCGGGTTCGCGGAGGTAGAGAGGGATCGATAGTTTCGACTTAGAAGAGTCGAAACGTATATGGATAAATGTACGCATGATGAGTCGATTGTATCGTTAAAACGCAAAAAGACAAATAAAGACACGACCAAGGAGTCGGTTTACACTCTAAATGCAAATAAGTAAATAAAGACACGGCTGAACCGATTTACACTCTAAATGTAAGGTTAAATAAAGATACGACTGAAAGGCCGGTTTACGCTTTATATTGATAAAGAAGAAGGGGATACAAGTCAAAAAAAATGGATAGAATGATTAATTAAGCTTACGCCTAGAAAAAAATTTAAAAAAAAAAAAAAAAAAAAAAAAAAAAAAAAAAAAGTTAAGTTACTCCTACTCCTAGATAAATGAAGAGCTAGGGTGGTACCGGACTTTCGAGGTTGTCGGACCTCGATCTCTTCGATTGTTCGGGTATTTAAACACATCCCGAACCGACTTATTGGGCACCGATTTGAATTATCGGCACAAATTAGGAAAAGTTATCGAACATCCAGCAACTACTTTCTTTTGAGCCGAACGTCCTCAAACAAGATGGTAGTCGTTTCTCCGTCCAAATTCATCCCCTCATTGTTGCGCCAGAGCATGATCCTCGACGCTTTCCAGTAGTGGGTGCGCCCTGCCGTTTTGGGTTAGTTGCGAGGTTCACGCTCGAATCTCGCACTCTTTTCCTTTCTAGAGTCTTCTTTTTTTTGGCTCGACCAAACGAAAGCTGGCTCCGTCTCCCACCTCTTCGTCGCTTGACTAAGGCGGTTTGGTGATCACCTTCAACCAAGGCCGGTCCTGGGTGAAGTGTAACTCTTTTTGTCGGCTGTTCTTTCTATCAGCTGATGCCTTCAGTCGATTGAGTGCTCCGCGCGTCACGTCTTCACGTGTCAGTCACAGATCTTCGCTCAGCTGACTCTTCCTACCTGCTGATGCTTTCAGCCGATGGCATACCCTGCATATTGCGTTCTTATGCGACTGAGACCGGTCCTAATGAGGACGTGAATCCTTCTTTGGTTGACCATTCCTTTCATCGGCTCATGTTTTCAGCTGACGGTACATGCAACGTGTCATCTCTTTAAGTGGCAAAAAATCTAACCTCAACAGTCGGCTAAGACTAAGCCAAAGTTACACAACAGATAGAACACGATTCTTCTGCTGATGACTATTGTGGATGGTGTTGGCTATTTGTTTAAAAATAGATTTAACTTTTGATCCGTGACAATAGTCACAAATGACTAATAAGTTGAGTCAGATAAGCCCAATAAGTTGAGTGGGATTGCGGTTCATTATATACCTAACGGTAAAAGCTTCAACAATAGACTTAATGTTCAGATATGTTGAGAATCGTGGGCGTGTATTTACGCGTTATGCTTATATTAATTATATATTTTTAACTGCTGGAGATTTGAAGAACTAGCGCGATGAATCTCGCATCTTCCGATGCTCATGAGTTCTTATTTGTGCAGGCGGCGCTTAAAAAGGGAAAACAATTTTCTTTCTTTCTTTCCAGAACAAAATTACCTTTGGGTGGGTCAGGCGTGAAGAGCTTCTTGATGGCGATGTTGTCGATGATCGGCCCGCAGGTGGGGTCCTCCTCCATGCCGGGGTTCCGGAACGCCAGCCGTGCCGCGGCGTCGTCCGCTGCCTGGAACGCCCACGCGTACGCGTCCCACCCCTCGACGCTGTACAGCGTCTGCAGGTCCACCGTCGACGACGCCGCCAATGCCGCCGCCGCCGTCGACGTGCCGCCGGCGCCCGAGACCGACACGTTCAGCGTCTCGAGTTGCGCGCACGTCCGCGCGGCGCTGAACGTGACCGAGTACTCCGCGCCCTTCTCCACCGCCACGCTCTGCGCGATCTCCGCCTCGTTCCCCAGCCGCACCGCGTGCTCACCTAAAATTCAAAAATTTTACGTGACAACAATACTTTGCATACAAACAAATCTTCCAATATTCTACAAAGGTTAATGCTACTTGTATATTCAAGTGGAGTGTATATCTTACATCCTATTCATTCAAGGATGAAATAAATTTTACCGATCACTTCGAAATTAGTCTCTATCCTTGGATGGAATAGAGTGTGTAATATATATTTTATTTGGGGTGTATATATAGCATTACTCTTTTACAAATTATACAACTCATGTTTCTATAGACTGACGTTAAACTCGCATCCATAGTGACGCAAGTATCTAATACGAACATAAAAGATTTATAAAAATATTTATAATACATAGATCACCACACTTGTTTTTCTTTTTTTTTCTTTTTATATATTTTAGGAAAAAAAATACCAAATTATTTATTTTATTTTTTAAAAAAATAATAAATTTAGCTAAAAATATAAAGTAGCTTAGCTTTGACCTGGAGCTCTGTTTTCTTCAATCCCCTCCTCAAAAGTGATAATTTCATAAATACTCCTTCAATGGTTATATATATATATATATATATATTTAAGAAAATGCTACTTGTACACCCGTAAGGGGTGTACATCTCACACCCCCACCCATCTAAGGGTGGGGGTGTGATGAGGGGTCACTTGATGTGACCCGTAAAAAATATCGACACCATTAAAGAGGTGGAGGTATAGGATGTACACCCCTTCGGGGTGTACATGTAGCATTACTCATATATTTAAGGGTTTAGAATTTAAGTTAATAGTTCGGAGTTTAGTGGAGTATTTGTGACAGATTTATATATTTAGAGGGATATTCATAATATGTATTTAAAGGAGCACTTACAATATTTTAAATTTTAAAATAACATCTAGTATATATGAATTTAGAGTGTTACATTTGAAATTTCCTCTAAAATTTTAGTTCCTCAACTTTCTTCGTGTATAGCAATCCCAATTCTAAATGCTAACAAATATATATATATATATATATATATATATATATATATATATATATATATATATATATATATATATATATATATAGATATTCAACTTTTTGATGTAAAACAACCATTTAAACCCTAATTCAGATGCAATAAATTAGATGACAATTTTCCAGAAAAAAAAACTAAATTTTAGTTTTTGTTTTCTTGAAGATCAAGACAGGAAGATGTAAAATATGAGTAGTTGTTTTCTTCTTCTTCTTTTTCAAGAAAATATGAAACAGCTCAGAAACAAAATAATAAGAAAATATGAAACAGTTCGGAAACAAAATAGTGCATATTAAAAGTCTAGACACCAAATTGTAATATCAGGATAGTTCAGATACTATGTATACATTTTATCTTTATTTATTAGTATATATAAATAACTTCAATAAAAAGGAAACTGTTATTGACAGAGCACAGTCTAATCATATTTTGGCCTGAACTGACATATGTTAATTCATAATTACAGAGTTAATCAGTTAGTTAGTTACCTTGTGGCACAATGAGGATCATGCCGCCCTGCCGCTGGCCGGAGGAGACGAGCTCGACCGTTCCGTTGATAGTCCAGCCGGGGATCGACGTGATTCCATCGCCAACGGCGGCGCTCGCGAATCCGCCCGCGGGAGCCGTCTCGAAGTCCCCATTTGTTAGCAGCCCTAAAGTACAACAACAGAGGTTTTGCTAATTGATCAGCATTACTCAACAAATGCTTCTTCTTTTTCGAGAAATACTATTTGTACATTTTTTTTAGTATTTAGAAAATTATTCGAGACAAGGCTTGTTTCTGGCCCTTGGATGAAAAAAATATAAGATGTAAGATCGCACTGCATAACATGTTATTCGTTTTGAATGAAAAAAATGAACTCCACTAGAGATCTGAAACAACTAGATTTCGAACTTGAAACTTCATATATCAGCTGTCAAAATTTTAGCCAACTATACTAATACGACTGGTAATCCATAAAAGATTATTCCTCCTTTCTTTTACTTAATAAGAGATCTTATTGTAGAGCAATAAAGGAACATCCCTCAAACTAAAACTAAATCATCAATAAACTAAATCATCAATACCACATTTGGATAATTTCCAATTTTTATGCAGATATTTTACCAAAAAATGGAAAAAATCTTTAAGCAGATAGATTTTTTTTTTTTTTTTTTTTTCGGTACTAACCGTGGGCCCCACCAGTCATATTATTTTCTGTTTGGAATTACAGAAAAATTACAAATTGTTGAGACACAGGAGACAGTGCCAAAATGCTATCTTATCACAGAATCCGTTATCTAGAAGATCAATTTCTTAGGGCCCGTTTGGTATTGAAATTATTTGGAGGATAAGAGAGAAATCTCTTTATCTCTCCAAACATATCAAGAACTACAAGAATATTTTATTCCAGTACAACTAGAATAAATGGAAAATTACTGTTCTCACTCTTCCCAACCACCCTTTTACTTTTCCTTGAATACCCTCCTACATCTCCCGAGACACCATCCCTCACCTCATTATTACATAATAAAGATTAAGAACAAAAAGATCACTTAAAACAACTAATACTTTTTATTTTTTTATTCCTTATTATCATACTAAACACAAAATTTTTTATTTCTGAAACTATACCAAACGTTTTTTTATACTAGTTTCGTATTTTATACTTATCTCTAGAATAACTAGTTCTATTTTATTCCGTTACCAAACGAGCGCTCAGTAAACACGATATGAGAATCCATTAAAAGTACAGACAATATAATTTATCTGATCCCTACAATGCAGATGAAGATGAGCAAGGGAAAGTATTTAGAGACAATTTCTGCACCAGCCATCATAAAATTGATTCGGCATTTTAGGTAACAGATACGTTGACATGCATGTTGGCAAACTATAATGGAAGACAGACAGCATCATTTCATTATTACATTTCATTTCATCTGGGGCAGTGAGTGAGTGAGTGGCCTAACCACTTTACCACTCTTTATAGGGAGTCTGTCTTACTACTGGGGCACCACTTGTTGCGTAATGGACCATTTTTGGGAACTGTGTTGTGTTCTGAGTCTTGAACTAAATTATAAAAAGGCACTAATAAATAAAAAATAGAGTTTAACACTTTACATAGAGGATTAATATTTGTCCAAATCAATTTTCACTACTACAAATCGACCAAAACATATATATAAATGTGATATGCGGAGTTTTAATTAATTCATTCATACAATTTAAGATATCACATAAAAAAGTTGTTTACATTAAAATAATATTAAAAAAAAAATTTTAAAATATTATTAATGAATCAGCACATACAAATAAAATTTTGTGATTAGCTTACTTTCAAATTATTAATATGCTAACAAGCTGATATGTTAGATACCGACTCATATATTCAAAATATTTGAGCAATACAAATAGAGACACTCAATTCGCTTTATAGGTACATGAAATACTATATATATATATATATATATATATATATATATATATATATATATATATTAGTTAGATAAATAAATTATATTTACAAACGATAGGCGATGGGATATTGTGATATTCTAATTGGGTATATAAGAGACAATAAATATTAATAATAATAACTTGACTTAAATATTTTAGATCGGTGGTTTGATCCAATAAATTATTATTGTTAGTGGGTAGGACCATTACATTTAGTATCAGAGCCAATTACCAATCAAAAATATATAACGAGTCTCACCTGAAACTAAATCTAGATAATAGGACTAGCCGGAAAAGTCTGTGATACTCCAATAATTTCACATCGAATGAAAAATATCGAATTGTGATTGAGTATATAAAAGATAATGAACACTAATAATAATAATAACTACTGCAGATCGAATTTTTTAAATTACTACAATCGAGTCATTCATCCTAATTTATTTTAACTAAATATTAAAAAAGATATTTTAATGATTATTATATCATTAATTATGATGTTCTAATTATAATAATTTTAAAATTTTAAATTAAAATTTAAAAACTAAAATAGCTGTACAGCAATTTCACCCTCATTATTATTCCCAATAAAAAATTGTTGTTGTGGTGTGGTCCAGAAAAGCGCCTCTGACGCGTAACATCAAAGCAAACGGCAGTACAAGGAATCTGCTAGGTCGCCGTGCAGTGTTTCCATGTGCAGTGTTTCCATGAGCCTTCAGTGCTATCGCCACTGCTATTATTGTTGCTTTTATTATCTACTGGTACTATTTTTTTTTTTTTTCTTTTTGGAGAGTATCAGCTCGCATCATTTGTCAAACTTAGCTATTGTTAGGGCGTGGGGGACAAAGTGAAGAACACAATTGTTGTCCTTGCACTTTGATTGAATGAGTAGTTTCGAAGCTAAATGCATTAAAAATATGAGAAATGCTAAACACTACAGTCCAAACTGATTGTAATCTCCCAGTTCACTATTCGCCAAAGAGTTTCCAACGCTGGCTCGTCGTCAACTACTGGGACTAAAATCTATCTTAATATAATTATAATATTAAAAAAATGCAAATTTTAATTATATTTTTTGGGCAATGCTACTCATACACTCTAAAATGGGGTGTATAATGCACACCCCATCCATTCAAGGGTTGGGCTTCTTTCAGTGATCATTTCGATGTGACCAGTAAAATTCACCCTACCTTGGGATGGATGGGGTGTAAGATATACACCCCTGAAGGGGTGTACAAAAAGTATTTCCCATATTTTTTTAATAGATATTGCCGATAGGAGTATATTTAAAACTGTTTTCTTAATAGATATTGCCGATAGGAGTATATTTAAAACTGTTAGGACTTTTATTGAGATAAATATATTTACTATTCGATATATTTGTAGAAAACTATATAAAATTATCCCTTTTAATTAATACATTAATTGTCTAGCAATGCTATCCGTACATTCGAAATTAAGTATACAATATACATCTCACCTATTTTAGGATGGAGACTTAACCACTAATCGCTTTAAAGTGATTAGTAAAATTCGCCCCACATTGGGATGGATGAGGTGTACATCGTACATCCGATTTCGAATGTGTTGAGGTCAAATTTGTCGCCACCTGAAATACGCCGCGATCGAGTCAGGAGGCGACACATGGCGCAAACTATCGAATGAGGATATCACCCGATAAAAGTAGCCGATCAAAAAATGCTCGCGTCTTAACCAAGACCGACTCCGGCTGATTGTACCAGTTGTCTCGGCTAAATGATAAAAAAAGACGAAATTAAGATCGAAAATCGGCTGCTCGAGATGCAAATAGAAAAATCCTAAAGAAGATAGACAAGGAGTTCAGGGCGCGAATCACGCAACTGACGCAGAATTGGCAAGCTGCGCCCCTCATCGAGAAGCGCCGAGTGATCCCCGGCGCGCCAATCTTGGGGATGAATATATATGGACGAAAAAAAACTACTATCAACTAAGAAAAATCAACTCAAAAGAAAATAGTTGAGAGATATGCGATGGTTTTTCTTAAATTACGATATACACAGCTGTCTACGTAGTTCGGACAAATATAAATAAACGAACCACCGAAGAAAAAGAAGGCCCCGCAACCTTATAAGTCAGTGACCACCCATACTTTTCAATATCTTCAATATATGCATCTACAGCTTTTCTAGATAGATTTTCATATCAGTATTTATTATTATTTTTTACGGCTTTACTGGGAGTAGTCGTACTTGTAATTGTTCCCTCGTAATTCTTTCTTTCGAACAATACAAAACGAACCGGCTGATCCAGCCGTGTTGATCAATATCAGTTTGTCTCAGTTCGGCTTCTCCAGGCTGAACTATTGAGAGTTCAATTAAGAAGAACCCGGCCGAGCGGATCCCTACTCGACCTAATCGTTTGGCACGCAGCGCAATCATATCATAGGGTCAATTCAAAAATCGATCGCGGACTGGACCAGATCAGCAACGTATTTCGACCCCAACATGGTGTACAAAAAGTATTTTCCTTAATTAACTTAAATAAAATTATTCTTATGCCTATTTGAAAATTAACTACAGTTTAGAGGATCTCCATGCAATTTTACCCTCTTGAAAAATTATATATACACACACAAAAGTGGGTGTACATTCTACACCCTATCCATCCAAGGATAAAGATTTTTTCATCCATTATTTTAAAATAATAGATAAAATTCATCCCACCTTTAAATGAATAAAATATAAAATGTACACTTCAAATAAAAGAGCAATGCTACATGTACACCCCGAAGGGGTGTACATCATACATCTCCACCATTTTAATGGTGACGATATTTTTACGGGTCACATTAAGTGACCTATCATCACACCCCCACCCTTAGATGGGTGGGGGTGTGAGCTATACACCCCTTACGGGTGTACACATAGCATTTTCCCAAATAAAATGTACATTTAGTATTTTTCTTAAAAAAATAATAAAGCTGAGCACATGGAAATTATGTAATCCGTACAAGGTGTAAAGCATGAAAGGACAAGGCAAGAGGCTGAGTACAGTAAATTTTTACAAAATTATCAAAAGAGCAACGCTACATGTACACCCCTAAAGGGGGTGTACATCTTACACCCACCCATCTAAGGGGAAGGGGGTCACTTCACAAATTGTGAAGTGACCTCTCACCACACCCCACTCATTGGATGGGTGGGGTGTGCGATGTACACCCCCAAATGGGGTGTACAAGTAGCATTTTTCTTATCAAAAACTACATTTATTTTCTTAATAATTTTACTATATTTTATAAAAACAATTAAAATAAAAAAAAAAATTAATAAAAAAATACTTAGAATCAGCTCAACCAAAACAGTACTAGAGATGGTATGAAAATGGGAATTGAATAGCATTTATAAGCTTACATGTGGATTAGATTAACCAATTCCCAATCCAAAAAGTGACTGTTTTTCTGCAACAGTTAATTAAAAAGCTTTTTTTAATATCAATTTGAAACATATCATAATTTTATCATGTGACAGTCAAAACAACTATTTATTTCTATCTAGTACAATGAAGCAATATATTTTAATTCAATTACCTAAAATTAATTGATGTGTAGCTACTTAAATATTGGTTTATTTTCTTTCATATCAGTAAAATAATTTTTTATTTTTTATTTTTTTACTTTTTGTATTAGCTCTGATGCCATATTATTTCAAATGAAATATTGGGTAAAAAATGATCTTAATATAAGCATTTTCGGAGTAATGTTGAGTGTAACTCAAAATGATTTATTGTCTAACAAAGGTCCAATTAAACTTAACGTGGAACTTAGTAGAATTCTACAACAATTTCTTATCACAAAGTCAATTTTTATTTACCCTTGGATGCAAATTAACCCATGTAAGGTACCAAATTAGCTACACATTAATTTAGATAGTATTTAGAAATGATAAATGCTTTAGATCCCTCACTTTTGGATACCCCACTACATTATTGATGTATTTACATATACATGTGAAAGGGTTAAGATTTAGGGTATAATTATGGTGTTTAGAATTTAAAAATGACATCTTAGGGGTGCTCTTAGTAGCCTCATTTAGACTCAAGACAATTAGAAAAGTTTTTTTCATTTGCCATCACTATTAGATAGTACAGTTGGTTGAAAACCTACATGCTCCTTTATTAACCAGGCAAAGGTGATTAAGATCCTTTTAACGATCCGACCCACTAGTCATAATAACTCGTTGGGTCCAAACCACAGCCCAAAATACTTAAGCCCAGTTATTATTACTAGTCTTCATGTCTTATATATATACTCAAACACATCCACACTTCTATCCGATGTGGGACTTGATGTAAAATCCATAAAAATTAAATTCGAAATAAATAAACAAGTCAAGTTTGAAAAAGGTTCAGTGGACTATGACGACTGTATGAAGAGATACAGCCGTAATAGTGGATGACTTAAGTGAATAGTAACTTTCTGGTTTTTCTGACGTCTGACTAGAAGCCGGCTAGATCTGCTGTTCGAAATCTGAATCTGACAGTTCAAATACCCGATTTGATCAGTCTCGTCATTCTGAACACAATGGCGTAGTTGGATTTTTCGTTCGACGAGCCTAGGACAACGAAGTGCGTGTCGGATTGTAAATCCCACCGTAGAAAAGATAAAATTACAAATATTTAGACCTTGGCTCGACAAACCAAGATGACTACTCGAAAGGTTTCGTCGAGACGGACATCGTGGTAGAGTCCGTTTTTTTATTTGACGACTCATATGCCTCGAAAAACATGCCAAATTATATTTTACGCTATAGAAGATGAAATTGATTTCGATCCAGATCGAAACTCGAGAAAGTAAAATTATCACTTGAAATTGATTTTGATTTCAATTCGGCGACCCGTACGCTTCGGAAAACGTGAAAAACGGGGAAAGATCCAATAAAACGATGCAAATCCTTATATTTTATGGATCAAAGTTGATAAGCTTTATCATGAAGGGTCTTTTATGCAATTCTAAGCTACAGTGAGGAGCTAAGTGCACGTGGTGCAGTGTGGAGGGACAAAAGTGTAATTTTTTCACCTACACTTCACTCCCTCACTCTATAGCACCTCCTATGCACATGGGTGTATAGGGAAGACTATGTCCCAGAGGGTCTTCTATGCACGTGGCAATCTGTCGCATTCTGAGATGAAGATTAAACTCAGAATAAAAAAAAAAAAAAAAAAAAAAAAAAAAAAAAAAAAAATTAGGCCAGTTTCAAAATCTGGGGCGTGACAATCCTGTCTTCCGCCTTTATGGTAGAAAAATATATGACTAGCTACGAATGTGGATATCTATTTATACTATTACAACTAAGCTTACTAATAATAATAATTCATTCGGTTCTAAATTAGGATAAAAAATATTTAAGTATAACTATTATTACTAGAGTTCCTAATTATTATATTTTTATCACAATTTAGTTATCTTTTCATGTAGGACTATTAAAACATTATAGACTTTTCCTTTTAGTTCGACCAAAACATATGAGACTTTATCTCACACTTCGGTTAAATCATCTTTAATATCAAATATAATGACTTAACAAGTTAACATTGACAAATCATTAAGCTCTAAACGGCCAACTCAAAATGAATAAGTCTAGTGTTACTGGTGCCTGTCACTACAATAAAATTAGATTATAGGGACACATGTTTATGACACTTTTGTATAAGTGTCCTATCTATATTCCATCTATATCCAAAATTAGGTTATAGAGACACATTTTTGAAACACATTACAAAATATGTGTCGCTATACACCCTAGCGACGGCACATATAGCAACACTTATAATAAGTGTTGGTATTTTTGTCAGCGATATTTTTTTTAGATTTTAGAAATATTTAAAAATGTCGGTATAGCCTAATTTTATTGTAGTGTGTTTCTTATATTCTCATTCACAATTTAATTTCCCTTCGATCTCAAATAATTGAAATTTATATAAACACAAAAATATATATATATATATATATATAATAAACACTAGAAATATGAAATATGAAAAATAGAGAACTCTCAACATGACCAAAACTTCTATATTTTTCTTTGGAAAATGCTATGTGTACATCCGTAAGGGGTGTACATCTCACATCCCCACCCATCTAAGGGTGGGGGTGTAATGATGGGTCACTTGATGTGACCCGTAAAAAATATCGCCACTATTAAAATAGTGAAGATGTATGATGTACACCCCTTCGGGGTGTACATGTAGCATTGCTCTTTTTCTTTTCTCCAGTTTTATTTATATTTGTTTTTGTTAGTTCTCTGGTCACTTTCATACTAACCATTTCCAAAGATTTCCTCTTCCTTTCCCATCAACTAGAAAACCAACAAAATATTAATTTTCTTTTTCTTATTTTTTCTGATATTAGAAAAAGAAAAAAAAAAAAAAAAAAAGAGGGTGATTTTCTTGCGCATCATAAACAATTATCCAAAAGAAAATAAAAAAAATATATCAATCACTTTATAGGTCTAAAATTTAGATCTTGCGCATCATAAACAATTATCCAAAAGAAAATAAAAAAAATATATCAATCACTTTATAGGTCTAAAATTTAGATCTGACAATTTCAATCAGTGCTCCGTAGGTAAATATGAATTATACACAAATTATTCGTAATACTATAATAAAATTATATTATAGTAATTTTTAAAATTAAAAAAAAAATATCACTTATAAAAATATCGATATTTATTATTAATATTATTATATGTGCAGTAATTAGGATGTATAACGATATATTATTATAATTAATCTTAAAAATAAGTCGTTATAATTTAATTTTGAATATATATGGAATATAAATAGAACACTTATATAAAAATATCACAAAAATATATCCGTATAACCTAATTTTATTATAGTATAAATATACTGGCTTAAATATTTATTTTTTAATTCAAATAAATTATAGATAAAATAAACAGATATTCATTAAACTATATTGTCATATATAATTTTAAAAAAATTAAATATTTTTTTTACTGTAGCGGTCTCTAAAATTTTAATACCAAATTTTCTTCAGTATTATTTTTATTATTACCTGCAACTATTTTTTTTTTTTTTTATTCAAGAAAGACGGAACTCGCTCTTGTTGTTATCTAATTCACTTTCTATACAAATGAAACAATAATATATTATTTTATTCTAAAAAATAAATAAATAAATAATAACATATATCTTAAACTATCAAAAATAATATTTATATTATTTATATTTTAAAAATTTAAAAAAAAAATGTATGTTATGGATAATTCGTATGTCCATTTGTCATGAGCAATATTATTCATATAACTAAAAATGAGTGTATAATATATATTTTAGTCGCTCAAAAATAAAATATATTTTAATAATTATTTTAAAATAATTAGTAATTAAGATGTAAAATAAAAACCCCTTTTGATGTAACAATATAATTTTCCTTTTTGACACACTACCTTCACTCAAAAACCACAATGCGCACCCAAAAAAAAAACACACACCTTTCCCTTTCCCTCCCCTCAAAACCCCCCACTTATGAACAAAACCCACCTCAAATCAAATCACAAATAAAACCAAAAACAGGGACCAAAATGAATTAAAAAGCTAAAACAAAACCAAACGAGAAATATTCATCAAAATAAGAAGAAAAGCAGGGGGCGATATGCCAAAAAAAAAAATAATAATAAAAAAAACATACCATCTTCTACAGCGGAGGAGGCCATTTCGTAGAACAGCGGCAGCAGCAGCTGCAGCTGCAGGAAGAGGCAAAGCGTCCGAGTGGAAGATTTCTCCATTCTATCTCTTTTTCTCTCTAAAACTCACTCAGTAGTCGGTAGTCTCAGTGGGGAGATGAGAAAATGCCTCTCCTCTCTTTAGCCCCTTTTTATGGTGGGCGATTCCCTCTCTTTTGGCATTACGTGGGTCATTATTATTATTAATTTTTTTAATTTTATATAATATTTTATTCTTTTATTTTGTCCTATTGAAATATGTATTTATTCCCGTCGTCACAATTCTGTGAGTGAGCCGTCAATTTTTTAAAAAAATATTATTTGATATACCCAAAATACCTTTCAAGAATGGCGGAAAATAAGTTTAAACCCATTTTTCTTCCCTCCATTATCTTTTCCCTCCAATATAAGGTAATGACATTTTTGCCAATTTACCTCCTCCGTTAACGCCATTGTCCCCTAAAGACAATTCGATAATTACGAGGGAGCAAAATGTTGGTTTTTAAAAGACGGGGACAAAATAAAAAAATAAAATATTACAAGAAAATTTTTTGTAATTTAGTCTTTTTTTATTTATTTATATATAGAGAGAGTGTGTGTTAGGCTGGAATATTATTAATAGTATCAAGTCATTGGTGTTATTTTTTAACCATTAAATTAAAAGATATGTGGTTGAAATTATAGTATACCCCTTGGTACTATTATAACGAGTAAAAATTATTAAAAAGATTGATCTAAAGATAGAAAACTTGATAGCACTAATAATTTGGTACTATTAACAATATAGTAGCCGGACTCATATATATATATATATATGAGCAATGCTACATGTACACCCCGAAGGGGTGTACATCATACATCTCCACCATTTTAATGGTGGCGATATTTTTTACGGGTCACATCAAGTGACCCATCATCACACCCCCACCCTTAGATGGGTGGGGGTGTGAGATGTACATCCCTTACGGATGTACACATAGCATTTTCCTATATATATATATATATATATATATATATATATATATATATATATATATATATATATATATATATATATATATATATATAGTAGAGTTTATATATTTTTAAAAGCATAAGTTAAACAATACTCGTAAATTTTTTACCATTAAATTTACATTAAAATTTGTACAATTGTAAAATTAACTAAAATGAAAGAAAAGAAAATACAATTATACAAATCTCAAAACAAATTTAATAATAAAAAATTTACAAATATGACTGAACTTATATTTTTAAAAATCTATAAAAACTACTATATATATATATATATATATATATATATATATATATATATATATATATATATATATATATATATATATATATAGTTGTGCTGGAAAGCTATTGATAGCAACAGCCTAACTTTGCCACTCATTTTGTAGTTTTTGGATCGCATCAAGATTCGTGGAGCCTCTTTAATAAAAAAAAAAAAGAGAAAAGAAAAAATAAAAAGAAAAAATAAAAAATAAAAAATAAAAATTTTTTTTTTTAATTAAAGAGTCTGCATGAATCTCAATGCAATCCAAAAATTACAAAATGGATAGTAAAATTGGGCTGGTGCTATCAATAGCATTCCAGCCCAACTATATATATATATATTCCTTTCTTTCGTAGAGATGGAAAGTATTGGGTACGTACTGTGGGGAAAATTTTAGAATATACGAACGCTCATAAACTGCAGTAAATGCTAATGGTTTAGGGCATGTTAGTTTGTTTGGATGTCGTGGGAAGGTGTGAAGTCGTTTTCGTTTGTAAAAATTAATTTTACTGTTTGATTCTTCATCGAGTATTGAGTACTGAGTATTGTAAAATTAATTTTAGTAGTAATATTAGATATATTTAAACATATTTAATTATGGTGTTTATAATTATATTTTTATTTAGTTTGTAAATATATAATATGATTAAAATTAATTAGTTGAATATTAATATATTTTTTTATTGTATAATTTTATTATTGTATTATTATAATTTATGAATAAAAAATTTTATTTTAATTGTTCTAGATTATATTTTTAAATTGTATAAAAGTATAATTATATTATTTTTTTATTATGTTATAATTTATAATTTATTAAGTTATTTATTATTTATGTATAAATTATAAATTTTGTACTATTTATTTTCTGCCAAATAAATAAAAGAATTAAAAAAATTTCGCATTTATAGCTATAATAAAAACAAACAGTAGAAAATAAATATTAATGTACAGAGGTGAAACTTGAAACACACTCCCTCAACAATGTGTTATTTTGAAATAGGAACTACAATTCTATTTTCTATTAAAATTGGAGCAATTTCAAATATGTCCCTCCAAATTTTAAAAATATTATAAATATTTCTTTAAAGTTGCCAATATAAGCATTATCTTTCAAAAATTATAAATTATATCATAAACATCCTTGCTGCCAACATTTTCTAAAAAATATCTAATTAACACGAGTTAATAAAAATAATATTATTTGATTTAAAATATAAAATAACAAATATTTTGGCCACCGTGGAAAAAGTAAAAGAATTATTTTGTGCTCACTTGCTAATTAAATTTTCATAACCATCCTTTCAAACTCTAATAAAGGCCTCGTTTGGTAAGAAGAACGGGGATAAGGACTTATCCCTCTAGTTATACCCAAACATAATTAAGGTCGGATTAGAACAGCTGTTTTTGTTTTTCTGGAATAAGCTGGTATAAGACTGGAATTACTATTATAACCTTTTCCTAGAACCAGGCTTGTTCCCATTTGAGAATAAGCTTAATTAAATTAATATAATTTTAATTATTGTTTTAACTCTTTAATTAATCCAATATTTTAATTAATTTAATTATTTTATTAACTAATTATTTAAGTATTTAGATAATCAACTAATTATTTAAGGCAATTAAAATTAAAATTTTTAACATTTATAAATTTTTAAATTTTAAATTTTATAGCTTTTAAAATTTTTAACTTTAATTTTTAATAAATTTATCATATAATTTTAATAAATTATATGATAAATTTTTTTAATAATTTTTTTATATATAAGTAAAATATAAATTTTAATAATTTTTTTAATAAATATTTAAAATCATATCAGTAAAATTTTAATCATAAATTAAAATTTTAGTCCTCTTTATTCTTCTTATTCCTCTTTAACTTACCAAACACAATTTTCTTTATACCCGTAAACGCTAAAATTTAAACTTTAATTTATATAAATATTTATTATTATTTAATTAATATTTTATATTAATCAATTAGATAAAATATTATTATTTTAAAATTATAATTACTCTTATTCTCATAATTCCAATCTAATTATCCAAACGTTATTTTTCTTATTCTCAAGAACAACCTAATTTTTATCGTATACCTGAACCAAACGGGGCCTAATTGTCAAGCCCCGGGTTAGGTGGGAATCCGGGCTAGTCAACGGATCCGTCAATTGGTATAAACCAAACGAAGCCTAAATGTCAAGCCCCGGGTTAGGTGGGAATCCGGGTTCGTCAACGGATCCGCCAATTGTACGAAACTCCTCCACAAGTGAAGCATCTAACCTTCGAAAATAAAATATCGTCAACGGATCCGCCAATTGTACGAAACTCCTACACAAGTTAGGAACGAACCCTAGGATGACTTGTGTCTACGAGAGAGCAATGGGTAGTATTCTAAGTCTTGTAGTTTGAAACAGAAGTTGTGGGTCGGTCAAACTAAAATCCATCCTTGGTATTGCAGTTATGGCTCACACTAGACATGGTGCTTGATGGTAGAAAGCTAAGGTGTTGGATCTTTTGATCCAGCAACTTCTGTGCTGCACTAGGGCAAGCACAGTGATTCTTGAGGTATTTTAAGCATGTGGTTCATGCAGGATTGGTTCTGGTTAAGTAGAAGTTGAGTTCTAATGTAATCAAGCTTTAGAAGAAATGTTTGGCCAAAGTCCTGTTATTGGACTGTTTGAAAAAAAAACTGTAACAGTACTAAAAAGACATTAAACATGCGATCTTCGGAAACCCTAAGGGTCTAAACGCAAAAGTGACAGCGTGTACTGTTTAGGACAGTGTGTTGGTGATTCCTAAGCTTTTCGTTAGGATTCCAACGGCTCTCGTTGAGCGAAAATCGGATAACGATCCGAGAATCGGCAAAATCGTTGATTTTACGGTATCCGGGTGGCAATCACGTAATTTGAGAAATTACGGCGGTTTCACCAAGCCGACTGTTGAGTCCCAATAGAATCTGGTTGAGCCAGCGGCAAGATTAAGCCCGAGTTTTTCCAGAAATTCAAAAAGGGAATTTCCGGAGGGGCAATTTGGTAATTTTACCAAAGATTAAACGAAAAAGATTATGTAGGTCTAAGTGTGTTAACAAACACTGATGTTTAAATAATTAGAGGTTATGTCATCGGCATAGAGACTGTGATGGGAGGTATGTGATGTACCTTCAGATGTGAGTTGTGTCCCCAACTGGATGTTGGCGACAGATTTGTGGTATTTTACTTTTCTTTTGGTAAGCACGTTCGCTGCAGACAACGTACGGTCGAAAGAATTGAGGAAATACTCTGCCCTGTAATGGGAAGTATCAGATTGGGTCTAAATGAGTAACCTGAGAGTTGTCGACATTATGTGACTGATTGTCACTACTGCGAACCTGTTGGAGGTTTAATAGTGGATTAGTTAAGTTTAAGTTTCGGGGACGAAACTTCTTAGAAGTTGTGGGTAATGTAGTACTCTAAAAAATTTAAAGACTATAAAATACTTTTGGAATTTATTTAATTAATAAATTTTAGCAAAATAGGGACTTAGTGGATCAATGATGGCCCGAGATTTTATCCGTGCGCCAAATTAGTCGAACAAATACGCTACCTGATAGGTCTCGACGAGCCGGACGTCGTGGCGAAGTTCGATTTGCATTTCGTCGAGCGGATCTTCTCGATTTGCGTGAGAAGCGTCGGAAAACCATTATTTTCTAAAGAACCTATATACTTTTTGTACCACATACTTTAGGCTTAATGTGTTAGGGTGTTGGGTGCAAATTATACATATTAAGAGGGTTTCGGAAGCAAGGGATTTAGTGTGAAACCGGATTGGGGTTAGTTGCAAAATTCAAAGCATTTACTTTGAATGACTCTTGGACTACCTTGGCTGGAGTTCGAGGAGTCAGTAAGTGATACCAAAGCATCACTTAATTCTCTGAACTCCCCAGACCAAGCCGAGTACTGGGTGGCCGTGGAACACAAGTCCTAACCCAAGAGAGAGAGAGAGGAAGTGGAAGGTTGGAACCAAACTTCAACCTTGAGGTCTGGGAGGTTCCTGTGGTGAATTACTGCATCTAAGGATCACTGTGGAGCTAGCCGTGGCCGCGCATGGAAGAAGAACCCATTCCGGCTTCCTCCATCTTCTCCGAATACGGCCAAGGTAAGGTTTTCCAAACCTTTGGTTGTATGAGCCCGAGACCTTTAGCAGTAGAGTTCTTAGGTCCTTAGTATGCTCCCTGCCAAGTCTC
The DNA here is from genome assembly GCA_029204045.2 of Tillandsia leiboldiana. Taxonomy (NCBI): domain Eukaryota; kingdom Viridiplantae; phylum Streptophyta; class Magnoliopsida; order Poales; family Bromeliaceae; genus Tillandsia; species Tillandsia leiboldiana. The sequence goes on along the minus strand of CM055076.1, from coordinate 6,952,574 downwards.
AAGCCCCCATGCAAAGCGCATGGCCGGCGGAAGCATTAGATGGCCGGAAACCTAATATTTGCTCCGCCGCGGCCGATCTCCTTAAGTAATGAACCAACTAAGCTGAAAATTGGTATGTAGGGACTGTAGGACATGCCTAATAATTCTAAAAAATCTGAATAAATGTGGCTTAGTATTTCGGAAGATATTTGATGCCCTAGTTTTGGGTCTATTTGTATAATGGCCGAACTTCCAACTCCGGCGCCGGCGGGCTTCCCCGACGCCGGCCACCTACCCGGATAACTTGATGGGACCAAGAGGATCCCAACCATGCTTTTGCATGGCTCCCATGTAGCCCGAATAAGGGTCGGCCATGGTTGACCCGAAAGTGAACCCCAACGTCGCCACCGGCGCTCCGGCCAACTCCGGCCGGGGAGGGTTAGTCGGGAAGCTTTGTATGGACCAGAGGAACCTTCTATCCAAGTTTGAAGGCTTCTTATAGCCTCTGGAAAAATCCACCATTAATGGAGTTGAAGCTCCAAACCGAGCTTGTGGCCGCCGCGTCTCCGCCGTGTCCTGTCGCCGGGCATGAGTCTAGGTAAGTTTGCCTTGAGCTTTTAGGAAGGTTGGTGCAAGTGGTTTGGTCCCAGATCCCTTGGTTGATTGGTCACGAATTTCAAGGTTGAAGCTTCATCTTCTCCACCTTGCCGCGGCCAACCTGGGGGTTTTGGTTGTTCCAGATTGAGGGAAAATGCTCTATAAACTTAGAAGATTAATTTGATCCATCTTGGAAGGGCCCAGGTACAGTGGAGGCAGAGAACCAATTCACTTGTTTGCTTGTGTATTAATATAGATATTATGCACATAAGGTGTTCGATTAAATGTTTCAATGAAGAAAAAGATGGAATTTGGCTTCACAGTAAAAATGAAAGCTACTCTAAAATGTCCCCTGAGCTTGATGCTCACTTCAGATCAAGTTAGATCTGTGTGGAATAAAGTTTGGAGCATTGTGAACTTGTATGTGTGCAAGGCTATGGTTCTGGTTGAACCAACAGATCTGGGCTACAGGTAGGGTGAGCCCTGGTATCTTGACACTGTCCAGAGAGACTTTCATATACAAAGTTTTAATAAAAGATGTGTAGGTTAAAAGTTATAGTATTAACTACCTTTAAGAGTAATTTTTGCCCAAACCTTGTTTTAGGTTGTTTGCGAAGCCGCGACAGTGTACTCTTGGCTAATTTGGGGTCACTGGACGCGATGCTCGCGTTAAAAACTGATTTTGAAGTCCCGGAGAAACAAAAATGCAAAATGGCTATGTAGAGGTTTTAAAATTGATCTGGGTTTTAAGTTGAATTGGAATAAGTTAGAGTCAGAGTTGATCCTTGATCCATATGATTGATTCAGGTTTATTCGGTGCCTCTGGTTCTGAGCATACAGTGGATACGGTTTAGTCGCCTGCGATTTGTCAGGTGGGTTTATCTTCGGTCCGGGCTTTATCATTTCGGCCCTCTGGGGTATAGTATTGGTTGGACCCCTGTTCTTGTAGCCTAGTTGATGTTTGAGCCTGCCTTCCTTTTGATCAGTTTTATTTTGCTATAAACGTGTTTTTATTCAACCAATGTTTTGTCTCCATGCATCGCAGAGTCGCCGAAGTCTGTTCTTGTTTGATAGGACGAAGGCATCTCTCTTCGAGGTTTGGATATAAAACATGTTTTCAAAATTGTTTTTCTAAAAAGGATTTTAGTTGTGCATGATTGATTCTCAGTTGCTTCCAAATATTATGACTCTATTCCTGGACATTTGCCATGCCTGATTGGTCATTAGCTAGCTTGTACATTTATACTTGATTATCAGTATATCCTGATCTATGCTTTAAAGGTTATTGATTATACTCTGCATTGCACCCTTATTGGGATTTTGGTCATTTGCTAGTTTGCATACCTGTTTATCAGTACCCCCTGATTATTCTGATCCATGTTATAGGAGTGGATGATTATTCCTACATATGAGTTGAGATTTAGTTGATTCTGCTTTGCATTCTTGATTGGCTTGTTTCGGCTTGTTGTTCACCCGTTATGCTGCTAAATACACGATTTTATAAATTAAACGCTTTACCGAGCTTCGTAGGGTCGCCTGAGTCTGTTCTTGTTTGATAGGACAAAGGCACTGCTCTGTGAGGTTTGGACCGAAAACCCAAGCTTCGTAGTGTCGCCTGAGTCTGTTCTTGTTTGATAGGACGAGGGCAACGCTCTTCGAGGTTTGGACTTTTCAAAGCAGTTTTCTTAAAAATATGTGTTTAAGTTTTGTATCATTTGGTTGGTTTGTGTGGTTGAGTTGAGTTTATCTGTGAGCTTCTGTTGAGAGAGATTTGCCTTGATCTTGCATATGAGTTGAGATTTATTGTTGCTGAGTGTTCCTGCATGAGTGTTGAGTTTCAGTTGATCTTGTCATTGCATCCCAGTGGGGATTTCCCGGCTTGTTGCCGATTACCCGGTCAGTGGACCGAGAGCTTGAGCATTTGCATTATGATCGCCCGTACCGTTGTTCTTCACGTACACTAGCGGGCTGATCCCCCGTAGCGGTGTACTTTACCGATAAAGTGGTTAGCTGTGGCAACCCGTGACCCTCAGTGGAGGGAATGTCAACTAGGTGGTGCCAGGTGGGCAGCCTTGCCTGAGGTCTTGTGAAGGCCAATATGGTAGCTTGTGATTGGGTCCTTGTGTTTTCATTTATTTGATGCATGTGTTGTTAAGTTACTTTAACATACTTCCTTGATTCTTTGATCTGGCTTCTAGTTATCTACCTGTATATGATTCTTTGTGATGCCTTTAATTATAGTTTCATTGTTATCTTGCTGATTGTCCTAACTCCTTGATGCGTTGACTATCCTGTTACATGTTTGTCCTGTTTTAAATTCTGCTAAAATTATCTCCCATGCTTGTACCCAGATTATAAGTTTTGCTTTCTTTACAGCACCAGTTATATATCTGCTTTACCCTAACCCCTGATTATTACTATCCTCTAGTATTGTATACCAGTAGGTACGATCTGCTATTTCTCGGCTCGTCGTGCCCACTGGGATACACTCCGGTGTATCTCACACCCTCGGGTGACTGTTTTTCAGGCCGAGCGGGTGCTGGGATGTCGGGACGTGTTGGTGAGATTCCGAGATAGAGATTGACCTTGGACAGCCGTGTATTTAGAAATAGTTAATTAAAGTGGTATTCAGATGTAATATATTTGTAAAGAAATCTGTAACATTGTTGTTGTTGTTGTTATTGTTATTTGTAGTACGTAGTTAGTACTCTGATGATTGTTGCCAAGCTAGCCGTGCATATATAGAAAAGGCTCAATTCCATTGGGGATTGGGACTCTTCTATATATGTGGCGGTCTGTCATTGCCCTGGTTGTTTTTGCAACTCTGATTTAAAATATATATATATATATATATATATATATATATATATATATATATATATATATATACACTAGTTTTTTAACTCGGGGCGTGACATAATAGGACTACATCTCTTAACCCGGCTATAGCATTTTAGGTGGTAGCAAAACCCAAGAGGTTAAGAGAGTTAAGCGTGCTAGAGCTAGAGTAGTTCTAGGATGGGTGACCCCCTGGGAAGACGGGGCGTCACAGTTGGTATCAGAGACATTCACCAGCCGGAAATGTGAGATGAGTCTCGGCTGAGCCAGGGTTATATAGCGGGTAGAGCGAGGCTCCCCGGCTAATGACCGTTGTGGGTGGAGTGCAGCTCCCCACAAGGTCGGCTAAGGCTAGCGAGACGAGTCTCACATCGCCTGGTGCTTGTGAGTGTGCTTGAGCCTGACGTGGACGTCAGAGCTTAAAGGGGGGAAGAATGTGACACCCCCGGAATTTGGATTAGTCCTATATATAAATGATATAATAGGACTAAATCTCTTAACCCGGCTATAGCATTTTAGGTGGTAGCAAAACCCAAAAGGTTAAGAGAGTTAAGCGTGCTAGAGCTAGAGTAGTTCTATGATGGGTGACCCCCTGGGAAGGCGGGGCGTCACACACCCGCAGTCCTCAGCTATCGACTCAAACTCCCACCACAACCAACCCCTCAAGAAACTCCAGGTTATCTGCATATCACCAGGAAAAAGAAAATCCACAAAGAAACCCCCTAAAAATTGAGCTCAACTGGTGGAGAAGAAGCCAACACAAAAACCAAGCAAACATCAAGTTAAAACTCTACCAATCTTGGATTAGCTGAAGAAGATCCAAAGGCAAGTCCAAACCCAAATCCTCCACCTCCTCAACCACTCTGCCAACTGCCAGTCCACCACAGTCACAAGGAGGAAGGATGAGAGAAATGAGAGGAAGAGTTCTTGAGCTTCTCTAGTGAATAAAATGGGGTGAATCTTACGTGTGGGGATGTTATTTATAGGAGCAATATATGGTGAAAAGTCCACGAGCTAGTCAACATCTCAACCATCCCCTGACACCAATCACATTCGGCATAATTTTTTAGAAAACTCACGTACCCCCAAACAGCTATTCGGCATAATATATATATATATTTTATTTTATTTTATTTTTTTTAGCCGGTTCGTCTACCTGCGCCTCTTTTGCTAAATTCATAATCGCCTTGAATGAAGCAACAGCATGCTACCTTTTCCTAAAAAAAAACTATTATCGTAACCCCTCAACTAATATAGCTACAGTAACCATTCGGTTAAGCTCCTCGGGCGACCATCCGACGCTGTCCCGCTCTTCACTCTTCAAGCTACAGTAATCACTCGGCTCGGCTGGACATCTCGGCTCATCGTCAGGGCAGCCGAAAATCAGGACTCGAAACCGGACTGCCCTCGACTATTGAAGCTGCAGTACTACTCGATTGTCCATCTCAGCATTCAATTCTAGAGTTCAAAACCAAATTGGCCGACCCTCGGCTGAGCTCCTTTGTCGTGCAACTAGGCTAATCTCCCTCGGCTGATCACCTGAGCACCAGAACACTACACTAAACCATGAAACACACCAGGGGCGAAATAGGCAAACGACCAAATTTTAAACAGAGTTAATTAATAAGAATAATTTGGATAGTTTCATGAAATTAAAAGGGCGTTTTTAATATTAATAATTTTTTAGAGTTATCTATATAATTAACGGTGGACGGAAGAGTACTCAAGAAATTTACCTATTAAAATTAATTGAGAGTCATTTATTTTATTTAAGTTATTTAAATATTTTTTAAAACTCATTAATCACTTCGTAAGTAGTCGGCAAGGGATGTCAACGAGGGGGGGGGGATATTTTAAAAATCTGAATCCAAATTCAACTATTAAAATTGAAATCTGAACCCAAATCCAAGATGGTTAAATTTTGAAATCTATAACCAAAACCGAAATTAACCTCGAAAATCCAACCGCGAAAGCAATTATTTCTCTTTACCAAATTTCACAACATATCATATTCAAATCTGGATTTTCAAGTAAAAAAAAACAACTATAAAATTTAAAAATAACTATACACTATAATAAAATTAGGTTATAGAAACATATTTTTATGACATTTTTATGAAATGTCCTATCTATATTCTATTTATATTCAAAATTAGATTATAGGGACATATTTTTGGGACACATTACAATAATGTGTCGTTATATACACCTTAGCGACTGCATATATAGTGACACCAATAATAAGTCTCAGTATTTTTATCAGTGACACTTTTTTCAGATTTTGGAAACATTTAAAAGTGTCAGTATAATATAATTTTATTATAGTAATAAATTATTGAATTTTGTTAAATATTATATAATATAAAATTAATTTAGATTCGGGTTCAAGTTCGGGTATAGGTAAAAACCATACTGAAACCCGAATTCAACACAATTTTGCTTTTTATACTCATAACCGAAACCACATGCATTAAGCATTAGGTAAATCCACTCTGTTTGAGTTCAAATTCGAATAAAATTTTGAGTATTTGAACCCATTTGATATCCCTACTGTTTCTCAACCATTAATTGAGCATTTACTCAAAATAGTTAAACTCAAAAGAATCACAATTGAATTTAATAAAATTCCCAATTTAGTTTAAAATAATTTGAATAGAAGAATAAAAGGTCGAGAAAATATATATCAACCAAAAGAAAAATAATTGACAAATCTAACCCAAACTTTGATCATCGAAAAAATTTACAGCTTAGGGTTTAATTAGTTCATTCGGATCATATAATGAGAAGAGAAATTATTACATGCATCCGGTTATGAATTCACATTTGAGAATAGTTCCACATGAAATATAATTTGTAAGAATAAAGAGCTGATATAAAATTGATGGATTTAGATTACAAGCTTAAGTTTTTCAATTAGATGAGTTTCAATAAATATGTTACTTTTTTATCTGTCTCTAAATCTATCGTAACAACTATTGTCACAATGAGTTGTGAAATTTTATCGACTGATATATGTTGGCGGAAAAAATTGTGCCCGACACGTAGCACGATATAGTCTATCAGTCGACACAATGTTTCTCGATGTGCAGGTAAGGCTAGTTCTAACTTACTATCAAGTGCGGACCAGTGTCTGATTCATTCTTGAGAAAAAGGCCTCGAACTTGTCACACGGAAGCTGAAGGCACAAGGTTTCAACTTTCAAGCTTCAGCAACGGTCTCTGCCAAAATTAAAGGAACAAGATTGTCGTATAGGAGTGATCCTGGAAGGGAGAAATTCACATGGACGGAGACACAGAGTGAAGTTGAGTTCACCAGTGAGGACGATGTGATCCGACAATGGTCTAAATGGCAATCACGGGAAGTCGTCGTCAGACGAGTCGACGGTGATTGAAAAGAGGCGGGAATTAAGCTAAAACTACTCCAAAGTTTTTTTGTGGGTACTTTTAGACTACGTTACGACTACTCCTCGGATTAAAGGTATTGATGTCTGTGATGGTATTCGGATCCCTTTCCTGTAGATGTACATCTTCTTTCATTGGCGCATAGTCTTAATTGTCGAAGTATAACTCCCACAATTTGTCGCCCCTCTTTTCTCAACTACTTAATTTCTTACCCTCGATCACGACCATTCGAATTTTAAATCATTCGATTCAAATGGGCCCACTCTTTACTTGTCGAAGTGGACGTATTTGGGTGTGATATCGCAATCAAAACTGAAGTACTCTTCGGTATAACTTTCTGCCAAAGTCCAGACTCTGCATCCAAATTCTTTCTAGTGCTACATATTTTCGATGCTTATTTTTTATGCCAATAGCTTGTTTGTTGAAAACTTATGGTAATACAACATGACATATGGAGTGCACTCTAAAAAAGCAATACTACATGTACATTCAAAAATGGATGTACATTCTACATTCCATCCATCCAAGAATGGAGGCTTCTTCATCCATCACTTTGAAGTGATGGATGAAATTCACCTCATCCTTGGATGAATGGAATGTAGAATGTACATCCCAAATGAGGTGTACACTAATGCAATAAGACACGATTCAGCTATACAGGTTCCACGAGTGAGATTGCAATAATTTATAAAGTACTTAAAAGTTTCAACTTGATGTAATATATTTGAAAAAACAGCTATGAGTTGGATTTAAGGGGAAAAAAAATGAAAAAAGGAACTAAAACAGTTAAAGATTACAAAATTGAAGAAATTTCCAAGATATTTAAAAACTGAGAGATTTATACACAACTAACCAACTATATGAAATTAACATTGTTATTTCATGTAAATTAAAGCAAGGATTGATAGGTTCAAGGGCAAAAGCAAGAGAAGAGTGATTTAATAAGTTGGTTGGCTTTTTTTCTTGTTTGTCATCAAGGTGACAAAGAGCCTTTTATTAAAGTGGTATGATTTCCATTGATAGTACATGCTAATTATGTATACTCTTCTTTTTCATATATTATTGTTTGCATCTTATTTATCTGTAGGCCATATGCACCATTTTTAATGTCTAAATTTATGATATAGAAAATTTAAAAAATTTATATTTAAAGGATCTTTCTACTAACAAGATACCAGTCAATTTCAATAATTTATGATAGAAAAAATAATATTATTTAATTTAATTATATAAAAAGTAAAGTATTCAAAAATTATAATTTATTATATACTAACTTTTGAAATGTCATGAAATATATCTCATAAGTTAGATTTTAATTTTGAGACATTCGTCATAATTTTGTGTAATGCATGAAATATATTAAGTAATACACATACTCTAGGTTAGGTTTAATGGGTACTAATACCCTATCGAATTTTTATTCGAATTTGAATCAAATTCGAGTGTAACAAATTTATCCAATGCAAAATTGATATGATTTCGAATATTAATATAAAAGTTAAAAAGTCGACAAATACGGATTTAAGTATAAATTTTGTCCATACCTAAGCCGAATCCGATCACAAATCCAATCTGAACTCGAATAAATTTTAGATTATATAATAATATGTGTGAATATTTAATTTTATATTTAAATTTTAATATATTATATTTTGAAATATGATAAAAAAATAATTATTTTACATTCAAATTTTAGATTTTTAGTCGAATTCGATTTTGAATATAAATTTTTAAAACTTATGCGATTGGAGTTTCCGATTTTGAATTTGGAAGTCCAATTTAGATCTTAGATATGTGAAAATTTGCTTGGAACTTGACCGGCTACTGTGGGTGCAGGTAATTAATTAATCTTCCTTTCGGCTGATCATGGTTCCCAATGAATGATCATTTTAGTGCTATGCAAATTAATTAGGGGTAGGGACATTGTTCATAATGTCTCATCAATGTAGATTTGTTTTTAATATATTATAAAAGAATATAGGCATGTGTTACCGTATTTATAGACTCGATAGAGGAGCCGAGTTGTTGTGCTGCGAGAAACATAGAGATTCTCCTGTTTCTAAATTATTTTAGATGATAAAATTTTTAAATTAATATATATATATATATATATATATAAAATTAGGTTGTAATATTATTGATAATATTAAATTATTAGTGTTATTAAGTTTTTAGTTATTGGATTAAGAGATGTGTTGTTAGAATGATAGTAATTTTTTAAAGTTTTGTGGGTACTTGATTAAATAGTAAAAATTTTAAGGATTACTATAATCCCAATCCTACGTACTTTCATCCAATAGTTAAAAACTTGATAGTATCAATTGCTTGCTGTTATTGATAGTATTCCAATCGGACTATATATATATATATATAGAAAGAGAGAGTTTGCCTACTATGCTATCGATAGCATCAAAAATTTGGTGCTATCAAATTTTCTACTCTTAAATCAATCGCTTTGATCATTTTCACCCGTTAGATTTTACTATTTTTCCAACCATCCATTAAATCCAAGGGGCCCACTATCATCTCAACCACACATCTTTTAATCCAAGGATTAAAAACTTAATAGCATTAATGATTTCGTGCTATTAGTGTGTATATATATATATATATATATATATAGAGAGAGAGAGAGAGAGAGAGAGAGTAGAGCTTATATACTCTTAAAATCACAAGTCTAAATGTGCTTGTGAATTTTTTATCATTGGATTTGCATTGGAATTTGTACTATTTATTTTTTCTTTCTCACTCTTTAGTTGACTTCACAAAAACACAAATCTCAATGCAAATTCAATGGTAAAAAATTCACAAGCACATTTGAGTTTGTGCTTTTGAGAGTATATAAGCTCTACTATATATATATATATATATATATATATATATATATATATATATATATATATATATATATATATATATATATATATATATATATATATATATATATAGAGAGAGAGAGAGAGAGAGAGAGAGCAATGTTAGGATTTCCATATATGTGGCCTAATTAATTATATTTAAATTTGGATTTACTATAGATAAGGTCAATCCTAAAAGATATAGAATTACTTGATATGGTATATCTTATCCCTTTCCTATCCATTTAAATTAAATAGAATCCTAACCGACTTTGATGGGAAGTCGATCTGGAATCTATATAAAGGGGTACTGGTCCTGCCACCTACTCGTGTGCATTCTGGTAAGATTATTCATCAAATTCACACCATACGGAAGAGTGCCTGAGAAAGGAGGAGAAACCGGATTACCTAGTTCGGTCGGTACGGTTTAGTATTGCAACCGAATTTCTTGCTTCCGCTGTTTAATCAAGAATTCATTTCGATGACGCTCTGTAAGTTATTTTACAGTTTTATTTATGATCCTGAATATTGGTATAAATTGATTTAATATTTTATGCCATATAAATTCCATCAATTGGTATCAGAGACAGTTAGATAAATTTAATATTGTATGCTTTATTAAATTGAATTGAATAATGATGAGTTTTTTTTTTTTTAAACGGATTTTAGACTTTGAATCTAATTATATATAGTCAAGATTTTCTTGAAATATTGCCACGTCGTATGATTTGTTAAAGGCCATCTTATTGTTGTTGATGTGCTTTGTTTTTCTTTTTTTTAATTTGGATATCGTTATTTCTTAGTTTCCCAATTTTGAAAAGACGTTATAAGGCCACTCGGTTTTGTTTATGTGTGACCTTACAGTACGACACCACTGTATCATTTTAGTTTGTCGTAATTTTGGGACTCTATGGGTTGTTTTGGATGAAATCCAATTAATTGAAGAAAAATAATTTCTGGTTTGTGCCTCTTTTGGATCCGAGGCAATATAATTCTTACGATTGTGGCTATCCTTCTTTTATTGGACTTTAATCTGTTATTAAAACTTATTTATTTATTTCGAATTAATAAAAGATTACTTTTAATTATTATGTTTATTAATTCATTTTATTTCGATTCATGAGTTAATAAAGTATTGTGAACATAAAGAATCCGTTCACATAAGGTTTTAAATTTTGCATACAATATTAATTTATCATAAATTCATTTATCCGATATTTATGGTGATATAAGGATATACATAAATTTTATGATTGCAATGTTATATTTTAAATTATTGCATCCATACTTATGTATATCATAAAGTGTTATTTTGATCAGACATAACATGAAAATTAAATAACCATAATTGTTGTAAGATTATTTAAATCTAGACGCTAAGTTAAATTAATTTATTATTTCGATTAATTAGGTGCAAGCCAAAGCGGCCCTAACTAAAGAATAATAAATTAATTTACTTTAAAGTAGCGTTCTTTTGGATAATTTTCATGTTAATTATACGGCACTAAGTCAAATTAATTTATTGTTTCAACTGTTCGGGTGCAAGCCAAAGCGGCCTCGTTCAGAAGAAATAGTGAATTAATCGCTTTAAAGAAGTGCACGTAAAAATTGCACCCTATTATTTTTGTTTAGTATGATTCTAGACATAAAGGTATATGGGTGGTGTAGGATGGTAATTTTCTTGTAACTCATTTGGAGAAATTTGCCTGGCCAAAGCTGACAATTTTTTCATATGGGAAACTTGAAATTATCACGATCTACAGAAAGTCTAAATTAATTTCTAAGAAAGAAATTGCATATTTATGCTCGTAACTCTGCTCCCAAAGGAGGGGTTATGATGTCATATAAAGTATATGCATAAAGAAAGAAAGAAAAATATTTATACTCATAATTCTGCTCCCAAAGGAGGTGTCGTGATGTCATATAAATTATATTTTTCTAATTTTGGTGTGGAATATTATGATGTGGTTTCTTATTAATGAAGACATGCATTTTTCAGCTATGACTTCATCCTTTGTTCCTATTGGTGATTCTGTTCCTATGCTTAATGGTTCTAATTACTCGGAGTGGAAAGAACAGATTATGCTTACATTAGGGTGTATGGATCTCGATTTGGCTCCGAGAGAGGAAAAACCTCTTCCTCTTACAGATCAAAGTACGCCAATCCAAACAGCATCTTTGGAAAAGTGGGAGCGCTCTAATCGACTTAGTTTGATGTTGATGAAGGCGCGTGTCGGTAAAAACATTCGGAACTCTATTCCTGAATGTAAGACAGCCCGCGATTTCTTAAATGCTGTGGAGCAACAGTTTGTAAGCTCCAGTAAAGCTTTGGCAAGTACCCTAATGAATAAACTGTCTTCCATAAAGTACTCCGAAAATGGCTCGATTCGCGAGCACATTATGGAAATGCGAGATATTGCAGCGCAGCTCACTGCACTTGAAGTAACCATCTCTGATTCATTCTTAGTGCACTTTATTTTGAACTCCTTACCATCTGAATATGGACCATTTCAGATCTCTTATAACACACATAAGGATAAATGGTCAATTAATGAATTGTTGACTATGTGTGTACAAGAGGAAGGCAGATTGATACAGGAAAAACAAAATACAGTTGACTTTGTTTCTCACAAAGGACAAATAAAGCGTACTAAGAATGGTAAAGGCAAGAATGGCTCGAAAAAGAAGAACTTGGAAGTCATGTCTGGTTCACAAAGCCAATCAAGTAATTGGACTCCCAAGTGCTTCTTTTGCAAGAAAAAGGGTCATATAAAGAAAGACTGTCTAAAGTATCAGAAATGGCTCCAGAAGAAATGTAAGTTTCTAGTTTTGATGCATGAGTTGCATTTAGTTTCTGTTCCATCTAATACTTGGTGGATTGACTCTGGTGCCACATGCCATGTGGCGAATTCCGTGCAGGGATTTCTAAACCGCAGAAAACCCAATAAAGATGAAGCCACTATCTATACTGCTAAAGGAAATCCAACTAAAGTTAAATTTGTAGGAACATTTAGATTAGTTCTTTCTGGTGGTTATGTTTTGGATCTAAGTGATACTTTTTATGTTCCAAATTTTTCAAAGAATTTAATTTCTATTTAGAAACTTGTTGGTTTGGGATATAGTTTCAATTTTGATAATAAAGTTTTTTCGTTATCCTACAAATCTGAGATAGTTGGCTCTGGTGTTTTGAAAAATAATCTATATAAAGTATCTTTAGATCATTCGTATAATGAAATCCTTCTTACCATGCACGGAAATATTGGATCAAAACGTGGCATTAATAATGAAAAGTCATCCATGTTATGGCATAGGAGGTTGGGACACATATCGAAACAGAGAATCCAAAGTTAATTAGAGAAGGAATTTTGGATGATCTTGACTTCTCTGATTTTGGAACGTGTGTGGACTGCATAAAGGAAAAGCAGACCAAAACCTCCTCTAAAGGTGCCAAAAGGTGTGATGGAACATTAGAGCTGATTCATACGGATATATGCGGACCTCTCCCTCTTACGTTTACTGGCCATAAATATTTTATCACATTTACTGATGACTACTCTCGATATGGCTATCTTTACTTGCTTAAAGAGAAATCTGAAGCATTAGATGCCTTTAAGGCATATAAGGCTGAAGTAGAGAATCAACTCGAGAGAAAGATAAAAGTGGTCAGATCAGATAGGGGTGGTGAATATTTTGGTAGACAGACAGATAAAGGCCAAATTCCTGGGCCTTTCGCTAGGTTTCTAGAGCAGTGTGGGATTGTTCCACAGTACACCATGCCAGGCACACCTGAGCAGAATGGTGTTGCTGAAAGAAGGAATCGCACATTAATTGATATGCTCAGGAGTATGATCAGTAATTCTACCCTTCCGATATCATTGTGGGGTGAGGCGCTCAAAACTGCCATATATATTCTTAATCGGGTCCCTACTAAGGCTGTCACTAAAACTCCTTTTGAGCTTTGGACAGGTAGGAAACCCAGTTTAAGACATTTTCAGACATGGGGTTGTCAAGCTGAGGCCAAATTGTATGACCCACAAATAAAGAAATTGGATCCTCGAACCATTTCAGGATATTTTATTGGTTATTCAGAAAGGTCCAAAGGGTATAAGTTTTACTGTCCATCACTTCCTATAAAGATTGCAGAAACTAAAACAACACGGTTTATTGAGGATGAAACAGTTAGTGGGAGCTCTGAACCTCGATTCGTTGAATTTGATGAAATTCAAGAGCATTTAGATTCTGTACAGAATATACCCATTATTGTTCCTAATAATTTGATGGTTCCAGTTCCAGTAGAACAACAAGTTATTTTGGAACCACAAAGTGAAGGTGAACCTATCCACATCAAGATTTACAAGTGGATGATCAGATAGATTTAAGAAGATCCTCAAGACAGAGAAGACCGGCTATGGTTAGCGATTATATTGTCTATCTTTATGAGAATGGTCAGAACTTTGATGATCCTCTTAGTTTTTCCGAAGCCATAAATAGCAGTAATGCAACAGAATGGTACAATGCCATGAAAGATGAGATTGAATCCATGAACCACAATAAGGTATGGGATCTTGTTGAGTTACCTTTAGGAGTTAAACCTGTAGGATGCAAGTGGGTTTATAAAATCAAATGGGACTCCAAAGGTAACATAGAGAAATACAAGGGGCAAAAGGGTTTACTCAGAAAGAAGGCATTGATTATAAAGAGACTTTCTCTCCGGTATCGAGAAAGGAATCTTTCCGTGTGATTATGGCTCTGGTTGCTCATTACGATCTGGAGCTATACTAGATGGATGTAAAAACTGCTTTTTTAAATGGAGATCTTCATGAAGAGGTATATATGAGTCAACCTGAAGGATTCTCGCAAAAGGAAAAGGAGCACTTGGTATGCAAATTAAAGAAATCAATATATGGACTAAAACAGGCCTCCCGACAATGGTACTTAAAGTTTAAACAAACCGTTTTAACCTTTGGTTTTAAAGAAAACATTGTTGATCAATGTATATATCTGAAGGTTAGTGGGAGTAAAATAATTTTCTTAGTCCTTTATGTTGATGATATTTTGCTTGCCAGTAATGATCTCGGACTATTGCATGACACTAAAGAATTTCTTTTCCAAAATTTTGAAATTAAAAGAGATAGACATAAAGGTTTACTCGGTCTATCTCAAAAGGCCTACATAAAGAAAGTTTTGGAAAATTTTGAAATGCATAATTGTAAACCGAGTGTTGCTCCCGTTCAGAAAGGGCATAAGCTTAATGCTTTTCAGTGTCCCAAGAACCAATTAGAAATTGAACAGAGTACATTGCATGTTATGAGACCACATCACAGGCTATTTGGCTTAGGAATTTTATCACAGACTTAAAGATTGTGGACTCCATTGCTCGTCCAATAAAGATTTTCTGTGATAGTTCAGCTGCAGTTTCCTTTGCCAATAACAACAAGATTACGACGGGGTGTAAACACTTGGACACCAAGTATCTTGTGGTGAGAGAGAAGATAAATGAAGGATATGTTAGAATTGAATACATCAGTACCAAGTGTATGGTTGCAGACCCAATGACCAAGGGGCTAGCACCTGGGTCATATAAAGATCATGTTTGTAGCATGGGTCTAATGAGTTCCTTTGATGTATAAGATTCTGATATTATTTTTATCTTTTTCAATAAAGTTACAGTTTTAATGCAGCTGTATTGGACCGTTTAATAGACATAAAGCTTTGTCTGTTAACGAATGGACATAAAGTTTTAGTTCATTCATAAAGTTGTGCCATATAAAGTGCTTGGCTAGGAGATGATGATGATATTGTAATTATGGAAGGAAAATTTCAATATAGAGAGGTGGACCGCCATAGTTCCTATCATTGTAGTCTTTTAGTTTGAGTTAAGGATCAAGTGAGTTCTAAGGTATTTGACCATAAAGTTTCCAATAATGCGCAATAAAGTTTGGAATATAGAAATCCGTTCATGAAATATAATTAATATAAGCCAAGTGGGAGATTGTTATGATTTCCATATATGTGGCCTAATTAATTATATTTAAATTTGGATTTACTATAGATAAGGTCAATCCTAAAAGATATAGAATTACTTGATATGGTATATCTTATCCCTTTCCTATCCATTTAAATTAAATAGAATCCTAACCGACTTTGATGGGAAGTCGATCTGGAATCTATATAAAGGGGTACTGGTCCTGCCACCTACTCGTGTGCATTCTGGTAAGATTATTCATCAAATTCACACCATACGGAAGAGTGCCTGAGAAAGGAGGAGAAACCGGATTACCTAGTTCGGTCGGTACGGTTTAGTATTGCAACCGAATTTCTTGCTTCCGCTGTTTAATCAAGAATTCATTTCGATGGCGCTCTGTAAGTTATTTTACAGTTTTATTTATGATCCTGAATATTGGTATAAATTGATTTAATATTTTATGCCATATAAATTTCATCAAGCAAAGCTTATAGGATTTGTATTGGGATTAGTGTTTTTGTAAAATCAACTAAAAAAAAAGAAAGATAAAATAAAAAGCACAAATCTCAATACAAATCTAATGGTAAAAATTCACAAGTATAGATGAGTTTGTGCTTTTAAAAGCATATAAGCTCTATATATATATATATATATATATATATATATATATATATATATATATATATATATATATATATATATATATTTAGAGAGAGAGAGAGAGAGAGCTCAATGTTATCCGTACACTCGAAATCGGATGAATGATGTACCCTCCACCCATCTTGGGGTGAGGATTTCTCCACTGGTCACTTCGAAGTGACTAGTAAATTTCATCCAATCCTAAGTTGGATGGGGCGTAAAATATACACTCGATTTCGGGTGTACAAAAAGTATTTTTCATAAAGAGAGTGAGAGAGAGAGAGAGAGAGAGAGAGAGAGAGAGAGAGAGAGAGAGAATCCGGCAATTATACTTGTACAAGCACCAAGCAATTGATGCTGGTAAGTTTTCTACCGTTAGATCTGTCACTTTGATTAATTTCATCATTTAAATCATTTTATTCTACCTATCGCTCAGTTAACTCAAGGGGCCTACTATCATCCTAACTATACATCTTTTCATCCAAATGCCAAAATTTTACAAGCACCAATGATTTGGTACTTTTAAAAGTATAGAAGCTTAATATATATATATATATATATATATATATATATATATATATATATATATATATATATATATATAGAGAGAGAGAGAGAGGCTACTATGCTATTGATAGCACTAAGCACTTGGTGCTACCAAGTTTTTAACCGTTAGATCTACTCCTTGAATCATTTTCACCTCTTAGATCATACTATTTTTCCAACCACCCACTAAATTATAGAGAACCACTATCATATTAACCATACATCTCTTCATTCAATGGTCAAAAACCTAATAGCGCTAATGACTTTGTGCTATTAATAGTATAGTAATCTAGGTATATATATATATATATAATTGAGCTTCTATAAAGTATCAAGTTATTGATGATTATAAATTTTTAGCACTTAGATGAAAGGATGTGTGGTTAGGATGATAGTAAATCTTTTAAATTTAGTAGGTGGTTGGTAAAATAGTATAATCTAAAAATTAAAATTAATCAAAAAAATATATATATTTAATGATAAAAAACTTATATACATTTATAATATTTTGTGAGTCTTTAAATGCACGATTTCCTAGATGATAGGTACCTAGAGATTCCGTGGGGATCGAAAAGGAGCCGCGCAAAAAACAAAGTGGGAACGCGCAAAAAATTTCATGGACGGTGAGAACATATGCGTACAAGTCCAAAAAATAATAATAACAATAGTAACTGAACCCTCTTATTAAAGTTTCGTTTGAACGCGCTTTGCCGGTTTGGTTTTATTTTGTACAATTTTCTTTAAAGTACTACATGAATTAAGTTAAATTTTTATCTAATCTAAATTAAAAATAATAATTTTTATCGAGACTTGAGTTTCTGTAGAGAACGACTCCAAACGTGGTGGAGATGAAAAGGTTTTATCTTTGCAGGGATGGGATGGCTAAGAAATTCTCTTATTTAATTTTGAATTTATTTATAAAGAGTTACGCTGAAATACTATCACTAGCAGATTGATGATAAAATTTTTTAAACGACTATTGATACGATTAAATATAATTTAAAATATTTAAACTATTTTAAGTTCAAAATTTAAAATATTTAAACTATTTTAAGCCCAAATTATTTGGGTACCCAAAATTATCAAGATCCTTCAGATCCTGCTAAAACTAGTCACGTACTTTCAGATCTGGCCAACTAACAATAATAACTCGTTGATCTAAACTAGAGTCCAAAATATTTAAATCTACTTATTATTACTTATGTGCATAATCTCTTATAAACCCAAAGACAATTCTATTCCTATCCGATATGGGATTATTAGGGTGTTATAATAGATCTTTTTTTAAATAGTTTAAAAAAATTTCTAACTAAAATTTAATTGATTTAGATTTCTTTATATCGTTAAACAAAAAACGCTTCATATCTATCATTAACATTATAAATTTTACAACTTTTTGATAATTTAATTAATAATGTCGGAAAAATTTGAAACTTGATTTCTGTATACTTTCAAAGGCCTATATTATATTCAACGGTGCTGTCGATTTGAATGCTCTATCATCATCGAAAATAAATTGGTGGCAACGGAGTCTGTTTACCACCAATAACACTACAACCCAACTCATTTATAAATATAGAATATTAATTTTGATTTCTTTAATATATTTTTATTTTAATCGAGTATTTTAAGTATATTTAAATTTTTATACAGTATATTTCTTAGAGAATATTAATTGCTATATATTAATAATTAGAATAATTTGATAATAAATAAAAAATAAATTTAATAATTAAGTAAAATTTAAATTAAATTTATGTAAAAATAATTTAGTATATTTTTAAAAATTCATAAGATTTCTACAAAAACATAAATAGAGAAATAATTTTTCTCATTGGCGGGGATAAAGTAGGAAGGAAAGATGTGTTATCTTTCATATTCTATTATCTCAAAATTTAGTAATTGATATTTAAGGTTCTCAAAGTGTGATTGTTTCACAAGTTTTGAAATTAACAAAGCGAATAATATATTATATTTTTTTTAAAAAAAAAATTATCTAAAATTTTTAGTCAAATTTATTTTTTAAAAAAATTAAATTAACGCACCAAGTAACATATACTTTCAAAAGCACAACCCAATTTATGCTTGTAAATGTTTTACCATTAAATTTGTATTGAGATTTATGTTATTATAAAGTCAACTAAAGAGAGAAAAAAACAAAGTAAAAAACATAAATCCCAATACAAATCCAATAATAAAAAATTAACAAGCATGGATAGACTTATATTTTTAAAAGTATATAAACTCTACTATATATCGAGAAATGCTACTTGTACATCCAATCATGGGTGTACATCTTACACCCCCACCCATCCAAGGGCGGGGGACTTCTCCACCCATCACATCAAGTGATGGGTGAAATTCACCCCACCCTTGAATGGGTGGGGGGTAAGATATACACGCTTTTTGGAGTGTATAGTTAGCTTTTTTCCATATCGAAAAGACTAATTTGATAAAAGAAAATGATTAAAAAATATAAGACGAAGAATCATTATCTAGTGCCACTATAATAAAACTATACTATAGTGACACTTTTAAGTATTTCTAAAATCTAAAAAAGTGTCACAGACAAAAATACCAACACTTATAATTAGTGTCACTATATGTGCAGTCGTTAGAGTGTATAGTGACACATTATTATAATGTATTCAAAAAATGTATCCCTATAACCTAATTTTGAATATAAATATAATATAGATAGAACACCTATATAAAAGTGCCACAAAAATATATCTCTATAATCTAATTTTATTATAGTATGCCGTGCATATTTTTATGGTGGGGTTTGAATTTCAAAAAAAGATATTTAGGAGATTTAATGCCTCCAACAAATTTTAGATACCACTAAGAGATTAGTTTGGGCTGGCATTTAAGCTTCTAATATAATTTTGCTTGCATCAGTAGCACTTTCCTTACTTAATTGCCGTTTGTTTTGGGCTTTATAATTCTGTCGCATTTTGTAATACTAGTGAAGTCCCCGCGCTTCGTTGCTGATAAGATTTTATAAAATTTTATAAGATTTTATTAGTAAAAAAAGATAAGAAAATATTGAGAAGATTTTATAGGATATTGAAAAGATTTTATAGGATATTGAGAAAATTTTATGAAATTTTATAAGATTTTATTAAAATAAAAGAGAATATTAAAAAGATTTTATAGAATATTGAAAAGATTTTATAGAATATTGAGAAAATTTTATGAGATTTTATAAAATTTTATTAAAAAGAAAAGATAAAGAAGATATTAAGAAGATTTTATAGGATATTGAAAATATTTTATAAAATATTGAGAAAATTTTATGAGATTTTATAAGATTTTATTAAGAAAAAGAGATAAGAAAAATATTCTGTAAAATTTTATTAAGAGAGAGAGTAATAAAAAATAATTTATTATAAAATATTATATAAAATAAATATTTTTGCATCAAATATTTTGAAATATTTTTTGCAAAAGAAAGGGAAAAAATATTTTATACAAAAATTGCAAAATCTCTCTCTTTTGCATAAGTTGCAAAAAAAATTATAAAAAAGTTTCAGATCCTATAAAATATTTTATATACATTCTATGGAAAAAAGAGAGGTGCAATCCACAGAAAGAAAATTAATTGGTCATACATCACCGATTCTATACCTCTATTTTATATTTAAAGTAGTTATCAAAGTGATCAGATGATTCATGGACGAAGCAAGAGATTACATCTCTTAACGTCACAACACCGACAATTTCTTGGTTAGTGCCATATACTACATAAATCCGGTGAACAGATCTCGACGCCAAACTCTCTATGACACTCCCCAGGCAAGTAGTAAGTGCACATGTAGTTTGGATTTACCATTGTGTTTGCTAATTTTGTTTCTGCTGAGGTTATGGTCTTTATAAAATCCAACACATTTAGATGCTTGTAAGCAGAAGAGAACTATAAGACAAACTAAAAGAAACAAATGAAAACTCTATCAACTATCACATAAAAGTGTAAAATAAAATAGTGAACAACAATCCAAATCTTCAATTGGATCACTATAATACAAAATTACTTCCAAGCAGACTCATCGATCATTAAGAACTTTTAGACTCACATCACGGGGGAAGAATGTTATAAATTTTAAGGCATAATTTTCTATTTGAAAGACAAAATGCAATTTACCGAACTAAACGATGGAATTCTATATAGCATATGCCATAGAAGTGACATGAAATCAGAGAAGAGCCTTGGCTTAAGCAGCAGAAATCTGATGTCTCTTATGCTCACACTACCCACTAATTTTTTTTGTGGTACCCTTTGTAACTAGAAGTCCTCCTATTTGGTTATCCTTCATGCACTTGAAAGCCTCGAGGATTAAATCATCACTCTTGATACTAATAACCTAACCATAAAAGCCAGTAAGTTATAATTCCCTATATTTCTTGTAATTAGAGTAGATTGATAATACGTGATGGATAAACTCAATGCTCAGACAGATATCACCACAAGCAAAAGAGATGCATTGATCTTCTGTTATTTTTTTTTGAAGAAAGTACACAAGTGAAGACATAAAAAGCTAAATGGATATGATGTTGTGGTAAAAAAAGGTTAACATAACTATGTGGTCTACAGTGAACAATTGCAATTGAGAAAATAACCTCATCGCGTGACATAAAAGGAAGTCCAAAATTTGAAAGAGGACGCGCAGCGATGAAGTCAAACTAGTTGCATCCCTTGCATTTATTCAGGCCTTGTGCTACTACTGATTGGGTGATAAAATTCTTAACATAAGGTTTGCCATCTTCAATCATAGGGACATTTTTCAATCTATACTTTAAGAGTAACTGCAAAACAGTTAGCATGGAACTGTCTTAAGCAACAGAGAGAAAATGTGCCAAGCGGAATGACTGGAGAATTGATTTTACATGTAATAATAGGTTTAAATGAGAGAAACTTTTGCCGCAATAGGTTTAAACAAAGGGAGAGAAACTTTTGCCGCAAAAGGACTACAAAGTTTTCAAATTTTTGTTGTTTTAGAACAACAAAACTATGATGTGTAGCCTTCCCATTCAATTAGTACTATGACAAGTGGACAATTACAAGTATATAATAGAATTCTTCTGTTTCTGTAGGGGATTAATGGTGATTTATAATTTGAAAATAGAATATATTTTTGGCACTTTATTGAGGTTTTTTCATTTATATGAGGTTAAGAAGATTGGTCGCCTCATATTAACTAAACTAACAAAATTTATTTTACCAAAAATAAGCAAATGTAAACAAACTTACAGTAGTCTATTTGAAAGGCTCTTCCTGAAGGAGAGCTTTATAGAAATCATCCCCCAAACTATCAGCAATAGTAGGAGCATCTTTCGCTATGCCACTTTCAGCAGCTAATCCTCCAGCGACAGCCGTGCCAATTGCAGCTACAGTTAGTCCGGCCACAGCAAGCGGGCCCATTGCCCCCATCGCCACTGCCCCTACGCCAAGAGCACTGAGAACGAAGGGCATAAGCTCAGGCATTTATGAGGAGAAGACCGCTACAAATCCATAACCATATCTCAACAGATCGCCAGAGATTCGGCAACTGGCGCGGATCGCGTCGCCAGCAACGGGGAGAGTGACACCTGTCCCGAAGAGAGATCGGGAGAGATTTTGAAAAGAGGGAGAGATCCGAGAGAGAGAGAGAGAGAGAGAGAGAGAGAGAGAGAGAGCTCAGGGAAGAAGAGAGAAACCGAGAGAGGAGATCGAGATAACTGGTAAGGATCGCGCCGCGGGCAACGGGGAGAGTGACACCTGTCCCGAAGAAAGATCCCGAAGAAAGATCGTAAGAGATTTTGGAGAGAGAAAGAAATATGAGAGAGAAAAGGAACACTCGAGAGGGAGAGAGAGAGCGCTCAAAAGAGAGAAAATCGGCTGCGGGTAACCCAAAAGGGCACAAAGGGGAACGGAACATAAAACAGGCCGAGCCGGTAACCAACACTACAAAACCGACCAATCCGGTAACATCCTAAAACCCATCAATCCAGCGATGAGACGCCACGTCGAACATCCAACACTTAAGATTCATGTATTGTAAAGATACTGAAATTTAATAAAGTATACTAAATTTGACTAAATTGATAAAACAAGGATTAAAATTATGCTAGACAAAATTAGAATTGACTAGAAAAGTCTAAATTGAGTTGGAAATGAATTGGAATCAATACTAATCGATTCAGAGCTTTAGATAAAGTGAAAATCAGCCTTTTCAGACTTTCTAAATGTTCGAAAAAATATTTCAGCCGTTTGAAAATATTTGAACCATTTGAATGAGCGTCTTTTTCCTAGAGAATGTTCTACGGAAAGTGTTAAGAATATGTCTTTTTTTTTTATTATTAGTTTGATCCATGCGTCCAATTCATCAAAATTAATTAGAAGTCTATAGTAAATTCTCATTGGTGGATTAGAATTAATTGTAAGCTGGATGTGTATTGGACTCATATGCATTACTCAGCAGATTTATTACATGCACACGAACGATCTCGAGACGTGACATATGTCATCTCATATAATTAAAGTGAAGCTAGATATAAAACTAAAAATTTATCAAAATTGATATTTTTGCCACCACAGTATCAAACATGTCTTTAGTAAGGTAACAAATTGATTGGCTTTATTAACACACCCGAGTCAAGCTCATAATTCACGACGACAACAACACGATATTTTCGTAACTCTTTGCTCTTGCGTCTTCCGAAACTGAATCGAAACAATAAAAAAAAAAAACCATACATCAAAATTGATAAAATTTTATAGTCAAAATACTGTGCAGTGGGCTAAGCTAGCTAGGAGACAATGATACCAAGCAAATCCTTACTAAGATAAAAATAATTATTAATTTTTTTTTTTATTAATGTAGAGCGTCAATTATTATTTCACTACAACAAAATTAGATTATAGGAACACATATTTGTGACAATTTTATATAAGTATTTTATCTATATTCTATCTATATTCAAAATTAGATTATAGTGACATATTTTTGGGACACATTACAAAAATGTGTCGTTATACACTATAGCAACGGCACATATAGCAAAACTAATAATAAGTGTTGATATTTTTGCCACTAATATTTTTTTTATATTTTAAAAATATTTAAAAATATCGTTATAATATAATTTTATTATAGTGTTTGCAGATGCACGTACATAGCATGTGAACCGGTATAGTCCACGCATTCTTTTGTCTCTCTCTTAATTCCTTGTAACCGGTAGTATCTAGACTTTATAATTTATTAAGAGGCACGATGAGCTTAATGAATCATTCTATAAAAACTGCTTTAGTACCCTTGCACAATGTTTTATGAGCGAATTAATTTTAATTTTTTTTTAAGAAAAGTAGCATAAGATTCCCTTCGTTCATTAAGTAATTCTAGACTTTAAAATTGTTCATTCTTTTTAAAATTAAATTTAGCTAAAAATTATAAAGTAACTAGATTTCAAAGTTAGAACCTCAGATATCAACTATTAAATTTTTTGTCAATCATGAGCGAATTGTTACGGATGATAATAGCTTGGCTATGCAAGCAACTCTTTCGTGCAATGGTTTAAAAATTGGATCAAATAGCTACTTGAAAATATTACTAAGTTAACGGTCATCCAATCATCTATAGAACCAGTAATATTAGTATGACGTCGTAAATATTTATTTATTATTTTTAATTTTATTAATTAGAAAACTATACATAGATTATTATTTTAATTTCATACTTAATTGTAAAACACTAAATTTTAGACTGAATTAAATGGATATAAATTTTTAAGTTTTATTTTTTATAAAAATAATATGTACTAATAAAAAATAAAATGAACTAAGTTGATTTTAAGCGCTATTGGATTGTAATATGACTTGATTAAAAAAACTCAGGCCAATTTGATTTAAATTGGACCAGCTCATTGATTTAATAGTTGAGCTGTTGATTTGAATGATTCAAAATAATTTTTTAATAAATTCAATTCAAAGAATCAAATGAAACTGCCTTATGAAGTGATTAAATTATTAATTTTTAAAAACTTGAAGGCCTAAGTATGGCAAACTTTCCCTCTTACTTTACTTTTGAATTCCTTAATAAAAGGGGTATAAGGGGGTTATACCTCCTCACCCAAACAGAAAAATGGGAGGGGGCCCCATACCGGGTTATCCCGGGATAACCCGGTATGGGGGGGGGGGAACCCAAAAGGTGGAACAGCTTGTTCCACCTTTCTTTCTTTCCTTTTTTTTTTCTTTTTTTTTTAATTAATTTTTTTTAAATTATAAAATATTTAAATTTATAAAATTTAAAATTTATTTTTTTTTATTTTTAAAATTTAAAATTTTTTAATTTTATTTTTTAATAAATCTAATTTTTTTTTAAATTTTTTTTATAATTTATTAATCTATACAAATTTATACCAAATGTTTAAAATTTTTAAATTTATACCTATTTTTATATACAAATTTTTGAATTTTTAAAAATTTATAAATTTTTAAAAACCAAAAAAATTTTAATAATTTTTTTATATATATAAGTAAAATATAAATTTTAATAATTTTTTTAATAAATATTTTAAATTAAATATTTAAAATCATATCAGTCAAATTTTTATCTTTAAATTAAAAATTTAATCCTCTCTATTTTTCTTATTCCTTTTTAGCTTACCCAACATAATTTTTCTTATCCCCGGTATAATTCTTATACTAAACCAAACATAAAATTACTTTAATTCCAGCTTATACCTGAACTTATACCAATCCCAGAAATAATCAATTTTCGCTTATATCCGAACCAAACGCAGCCTTAATCATCATTTCTAGCCATTTCAATTCAAAAAAAAAAACAATTGCTTAATATAGTTTTACATTAGAAGTTTCAAATTCAAATTCAAATTTCATTGAACTCTTAGCTTATGAAATTAACTTTATTAATTGTTTCTACTTAATTAAATTTATGTTTAGTTTATGTTTTGTACTTTTCATAATATTTCGTACAAAAATAAGATTCATAAGAAATGCAAGCAATTTATGTTAACTTAATATTGTATGTTTCTTTTCAGCATTTTAAATTTAAAATATAAATATAACATAATATTTTAAATAATATTTTGAAATTTGATATTTAAAATATTAAATTTAAATTCAGATTTTAAATATCAAATTTTAAATTATAAATTTAGATTTTAAAATTCAGCATTCAACATTCAAAATTCAAAAATTTAAATTTTAAAATTTCTAATTTAAATATTAAATTTTAAATATTAAATTTCAAAATTTAAAATTATATTAAATTCAGGTTTAAATTTTAAATTCTGATATTTTAAATTTCAAAATTTTAATATAGATTTTAAATTATAATTTTCAAATTTTAATTTGCAAAATTTGATTTTAAATTTTAAATTTTAACTTTAACATTTTGGATTTTTAATTAAAAACTAAAATTTTTAAATTTAAATTTTAAAATAAAATTCAGCCAAAATAATTATTATGTGCAAGTGATAAAAAAACTTGCCAAATAATTTTATAAAAAAATTACTTAAAAATATCACTTTACTGCCATATTAACAGCCAAACGCTCTACAAATTTTAACTCAAAATCAATTTTCAAAATCAAAATCAGTAACAATCACTTTTGCCAACAATGTCATATTAACAGCCAAACGCTCTACAAATTTTAACTCAAAATCAATTTTTAAAATCAAAATCAGTAATAATCACTTTTGCCAACAATTTCGTAAAGATTATGGTTTATGATTATAATAACTTTTAGTTCAAAATTACTTGGCCAAACCAAAATCAATCAATTCAGTAAAGAACACTTGGCCAACAACAATTGGGCCAAACGGGCTATAAATCTGGGTTCGGATCTAGCAGGATCGGTCCGAGTACAAGCACTAACAACCCTGGCAAATCACAAATGTGTACAGTAGTAGTAAAAATTCGAGCGGGTTTGAATTAATTTTAAGTCAAAATA
This sequence comes from Tillandsia leiboldiana, assembly GCA_029204045.2. NCBI lineage: Eukaryota > Viridiplantae > Streptophyta > Magnoliopsida > Poales > Bromeliaceae > Tillandsia > Tillandsia leiboldiana. The sequence continues at coordinate 6,925,801 of CM055076.1, read as the reverse complement.
AAATATATGGAAAATGCTATGTGTACACCCCTTTGGGGGTGTACATCATACATCCCCACCCATCCAATGGGTGGGGGTGTGGTAAGGGTCACTTCAAGTGACCCTTGAAATCACCCCACCCATTGGATGGGTGGGGTGTATGATGTACACCCCTTTCGGGGTGTACACGTAGCATTGCTCAAAATATATTCAAGTTCGGCGGGTTTGCCTGGTGGAGTCCTGGCTCGAGTCTTGCTTTTAGTCTAATTTTCTGGTGGAGTCCTGGCTCGAGTCTTGCCATTTTTTTTTTCTTTTTTTTTTTTTCTCCGAGACCTAGTTGCCCCGACCCTTATAGCTAAGTTCATCCTTACAATGAATGAAGCGGCAGCATGCTGCCTTCCACTCAAAAAAGTTCGGCGGGTTTGATTATAATTCGAAATTCTTTTATTTATTTATATATATATTTTAAAATTATTTATGAATATTTATTAATATTACACTATACAAATTTAACTATAATATAATTATCATTATTTGTTAATATTATACTATGCATAAGGTATTTAAATTTAAAATATTTAATAAATTTTTTTTATAATTATATATATAGTATAGTATGTTAAATTAGAGAATGTATCGTGCTTGATTTAAAATTATTTTAAAATAAAAACAACAATGCTAGGTGTACACCTCTAAGGAGGCGTATATCTTACACCCCACCCATTATGGAGTGGGTATACCTTCACTCATCACTCAATGTGAGGAGTGAAATTCACCAACTTCAGGATGGAGTGGGGTGTAAGATGTACACCTCCTTAGAATGTACAGTTATATTTTCCCAAATAAAAATTTACAGTGTGTTTTATTTGAAATTAATTTTGAACGAATAAATTTTGATGCTATTTTGAATCGAACAAACAGAGTAGACTACCAGCCCTATTACCACCACTACTTTATAATAAAACCCAAAGCCGTCGGCCTAAAACCCACCGAGAAGAGAGAGAGAGAGAGAGCGGAGGCCGACGGCTGCGAAATGGAAGCCGAAGCGCGGCCTCCGTCTCCTCCGCCATCTCCGCCTCCGCCGCCGCCCGCCGTCCACGGATTCCTAGAAGAAGCTGCCTCTGCTTCTTCTTCGTCGTCGGCGGCGGCGGAGATCGCTCCTCCTTCCTCTCCTCCTTCCTCTCCTCCTTCTCCTCCTCCTCCTCCTCCTCCTCCTACTCTTGCTCGCGGGGATCAAGAAGAAGCTATTCTACATCCCGAGCTCTTCTCCGACGCTGCCGAGGAGGACCGAGAAGGCGGCGGTGGCGAAGGTGGTACCTCCGATGAGCTCCGTGATCAGATCGTGCGGCAGGTGGTGATTCCCCCGTTTCTGTTATCATTTCTTTGTTTTGATTCACTTGCTAGTTTATTTGTGGCTATTAGACTACTAGTTTGCATTGTTGGTCCTAAGTAGTGTTAAAGAATATGAAATACTCTATGGCCATGTTTGATTTATGATTGGAATAGGAATGAAAGTTGGAATGGGAAATGAAACGGCGAATCATCCAAAAATGTTTGACTCATTATTGAAATGGAAATTAATATTTAGGATAAATGAGAGAAGGAGGAGGTGTTTGTGAGAGAGGGTTTTGAGTGATTTATTTTGGAATAAGCTAATCTGGGATTCAAAGCCGATTGGGCCATAAATGGATTGGGTCATTTTCATTTAAGAGTGAAATGGGAATCAGAATCTTATTCCTTTAAAATAAACAACAACTATCGAAATCAATGAATCTCATTCCAATTCCATAGTCCAAAATAGTTGAACCAAATAAGTCATAAAAGCTTAAGCTATCAGAAAACGACGTTTATATATTTTACATCGACGTGAGCTTAATGAAATGGAGGAAATTAAATAATGATTGGAGCCTGAAAAGATTCGAATTCAGAATCTCGTGTTCTGATACAATGTTAAAGAATATGAAACAATCGTTGTACTCTAGAAGCTTAAGCTATGAGAGAATGATATTTATATATTTTATATTCAACAAGTAAATGTTTGGTTCCCAAGGGGGCGTTTAGTTTCACGAAAAATTATGGAAAACTTTTTGTTTTTAAAAACACAAGTTCCATAGCTTTTGTAGTTTTTGTTTTCTAGATAAAAAAAATTCGGAAAATGAAATGTAGACTGAGATAAAAACACTTTTTTGGAAAACTACTTTTTCTGGAAATTAAACAGTCAGAAAATATTTGTTGAGCCGGAACGGAATTTATTTATTTATATATTTTTTTGGTGAACTACACACCCCCAAAGTAGATGGGGAAAAAATAATGAAAGAACTAGTGTGACATTCTTTCTGTCTATTTATTTTAGGCCTTGTTTTGGGTTAATTGTGTTGGCAAACTTTTATCAAAGTTTCATTTTGCACTGTATTCTTTAATTTCTTTTAAAATAAACTTAATGTCTGCCAAACTTCTACAAATATGCCAAATTGGCCCATTTTGTCGTTTGACATTGATTTTATTGATGAAAAAAATGTTCTGAATGCTGGGTAAGCAATTTTTGAACCCATTTATTTTTTATGCATTAAAGACAGGAATCAGAGCTTGACATTTAGCAAAATGGATCGGCAGACTTTTCTAAACAAATATCATTTCAACAGCAAATTTCCTTTTTCAGCTGGAATCAAACTTTCTGACACCAAATTTCTTGTCAAAAAATGTTGACTTACATGAAACTTCGGCAATTGTTCAGGAGCTACAAGTGCAATCAACTCTAGTTTTTAAATAAAAACTTTTCCATTTGAATATGCTCGTGTATGAACTAATATAATTTTTTGTTGTTATTTAGGTGCTGCGGTAATTGCACCTCTCTTATAAACTCCTTTTCTGTAGGATTGGTTGGATTTAGAGCATTATCTAGTTGTTTTCTCATTAAATCTGTGCTAAAATTTTAAGCCCATTATTTTCAGGTCGAATACTACTTCAGTGACGAAAATCTTCCAACAGATAAGTTTCTGTTGAAATTTGTGAAGAAAGACAAGGAAGGATTTGGTAAGTGATGTATACCTTCAATAGTGCAAATTCTTTATTTTATTCAGATTTTGCAAGATTTGATCAACTAGATAGGTATCTTCATGGAATGAAGCTTTGTTTCAGAAGCACATTTTTACATCTAGGGCGCCTAATCTTTGTGATTTTCATGATGAAAGAGCCCGGGCTTGAGATTTTTGTTGTCCTACGTGATATGGCTTTCTCTACCAGGGTAGCTTGGTTATTAATGTAATAGATTTTGGCACAAATGAGTGGTTGGAAATTGTTCAGTTCTATTGTTTCAGTTGAAAAGTAGTCGGCGTGATTGCTTAGATTTCAGTTCAACTTTTAGGGAAGTTTCAATAAAATTATTCCTGAATGATCTGAGAAACAGCTCGATCTGTTTTAGACCAATATATGATAAAGTTAACAGTAAACTGATTTATTTAGATCTGAGAATTATCATAGGAGCAGCATGGTTTGGACTATTAAGTTAATTAAATTGGGTGACATCATGTTGATTTCATTGTCCCCTTTGATAAAATTAATCAATATTTCTATAAATACTAAATAAATGGAAGGCAATGTAGAATTATTGTACTTTTATGCATGTCTAAACAACCAAATCTCGATTCTTTTGCTCCTCTCAGAATTGTGGATAACTTGTTATAAATATAACATGACCCAAAGCTGGGACAATTCAGCTTGAGCCGGGACCAGTTTATCTTGAGCTGGACTTATCGTATTATTGAGCAAGCTCACACTTGGCTCATTAGGTTGTAATTCAGCTTGCTCAGACATCAGGGTCATTAGTCTTGAAAATAGCAAGTTGGGCTAATCAACTTGGGCTCAAGTCAGCTTGTTGGCTCATCTGAGTGCTAGCTAAATCATTAAGTTCTGGCCGCCAGGTAGTCTTGGCAAGATTAGTTATCTTTTACATTCCCATTTGCGCACTGCGTTTCCCAACTTGATGTTTTCACTTGCTTTAGAAATCTTCTGCTACCTAATCATATTTCACATCACTCTCACTGTTGTAATAATGTATTGGTGATATGCATCTTTATGTGTGCGTTAGTCAAAGAACAGAGATGAAAATGATGAAGTAAAACAGGTACTTATGACAGGCCCTCGACTGATGAGTCTCCTGGTGCAGCTTTTCCAAAGCTGTGCTGAGCATCTAGTTTTGGGATGTGTGACTACCCACTTCTTGCTATCTGATTTACTCTGTTCTGACGAATAAACTGGAATATTCAGAATTATTCGTGTAGGCTTTTCTGAGCTAGAGATTCTATTTGGAGAGGATACCTCTAAGCAATGACTGACCTTTGGTTGACTCTGCTATCCCTTTCGCTATTTTCCCGTCAGTTTTTTTCTTTCGACTTTGTTCTTTACTCTCTGGAAGTTTTTATGATTTACGTTCTTGAGTTTCTTCCCTTGAATTTATATTTAAACACTGTTAGGCGGAGTTATTCGTGTTTTCTTGGTTGTTTTTGTTCGCAGACAACGATGAGTTTTTACTTGATCAATAGATTTCTTCTGCTTTTGTTCCTTACTCCGATTAAGTTTTACCAACTTATTATTATTATTTTTCATTTCAACTATCTTCTTTATATTTCTTTCTTTTCATGTTGAGGACTTGAGGGACCATGATGATGATGCAAAACTGATGATCCTAGAGTTGGTGAATGTTGCCTAGCATTTTGCTACAGGTAGCTCATCATCTTGACATTTTCTAGGAGATGATATCTTCCTGTTCCTTACTCATCTGAACTGCCCCTTTAGTTGTTAACTATATAAACACCTCAATAGGGTTGAGTGGTTTTGTGCTTTCTATCAATGTGAATTTCAATAGATTTTATGGTCTGTGGTGCTTTGCAAAAGTAGCAAGACTAGGCTAGATTGAGTTTGGCCTACTTGGTCGGTGTTTTCAGTGGATGTACCTAAATGGTTAACTTCTTTGTAGTTTATGTTTAAAGTTTATGTGAGATATGCCTAAACTTTGAAGAGGTATGTGCTTCTTTCAATCAGCGAATCTATATATACAGCTGAAACTTACCTTGACCGGACTTGCTTTTCAGCTAATCCAAGTTATTTTTCTTGGTAGGCAAGCAACTAAGCAAGTCTGATGTAAGTTTGCAGGCTATAGAAAAGAAGAAAAACTAGGGTAATGTAACTGAGTGTAGCTTATATGGTTTGGTTAGTTGAAAAAAGACAGATTGAGTTATTCTAGATCAAAAGGTTGCCCTCTTCAATTTAGATGTTTATAATTATATGGTACCGGACTTCTTTGAATTCTAGAAAAGGGACCATTCTGTACTTCAGTTCTTACTGTCCATATAATTACCAAGGGAAAGAGTAATATTTCAGATTTTTTCCTTTATGACAACGACATACTCAGTTATGCTAAACCATAACTATTTGTTATTTCTTTCTTGGAGCATTCTTAACTTCATGTTGTGCTCTATCTGGACCAAATTGTTGAGAAAAGGCATAGAAGGATAACCATTTATTCTAGTTGCATCATTCTGGCATTAATATAGTTTGCTGCTTTGTTTCTTGAATTTTTTTTTCCTGTTTTCAGAGATTACTCTGCTAGATAAATAGGAGCAAATTAATAGAGACTAGTGTATGAGTTGACTGGTTTGCCGAATTTACTATTCAATCATATATGACATTCTTAAGCATTCTTTTGTTAGATTTGGGAAGAAGTGGTTTATAATTTTTCTAATATACCAAATAGTGTGTTTCCTCGGAGTTAAATGCATATAGATTCTACGGACCAGTTTTCTTATTAGGTCTTTCATTTACTGTCTGTTTCCTCCGAAGTAAACGAATAAGTTTCCCTTGTTTATTCAGTATTAGATTTCTGGTATACTGAAGTTTATTAATACTTAATAACATTTTGGTTATTGCAGTTCCAGTTGCACTTATTGCATCTTTTAGAAGAATGAAGAAGCTTGTTCAGGACCTCTTGTTGATTGAAGCAGCACTTAGGACGTCTTCTCAGCTGGTAAGTTTTTATACTAGGCAACTAATAAGTTTGGCTATTATGCTCTCTAATAGTTTTTCCTTCCATCAAATAGTTAAATCCTTATGAGACCATGTATTATGTATGACACATTCAACTAAAACACCACGTTTTGGGCCAGCTTGGCCCTGCCGTATCTTCTATTGAAGTGCTGTTTGAGTATAGTTTTTCTTTTTCTTTTCTGTTGTAGAAAAGAGAATTTCTTGCTCAAAAGTGGGGAAGATCCCCATTACAAAAAATTGGACTGATAAAGTGAACCCAGTTGATCTCCAAAGAAAAGATAAAGATTGATCAGTGTGGATTGATCTATCCTTGGTAAAATGAGATCTGCTATACTTAGCTCTGTTTTCTAACCAATTACCCTCTTGATTACACCTCTATGATAATGACAAAAATGACTGTATCTCCAATAACAGGACTGTATCTCCAATAAGAGGTGTTGAATTTGTCGAGGAATGGTTTTTTTTTCTCCAATTATACATATGGCCAGTTCTGGGTCACGCCAAATGCCAGACTTCTTATTATCAGCTCAGCTCCGTTTTTCAAAGGTTCATAGATAGCCATAGTTTCAGAATAAAGCCTCCTGCTTCAACATGTAAACCCCGCTTCAAAATGCAAACCCCATTCATGGATAGATTAGCATTAGAGGCTTGAAAAACCCAATCGGACCCACCACCTGTCATCTGCGAATTAAAAGAAATATTTGTGTTCGCTTTCTAGCCAGCTGAATGATGGTTCAAATGAATCCACTAGAGATTTTTGGACAGGCCAGACTGGACAGATTATGTAAATAGGTCACAGTCGTAGAGATGGTATTTCACTAGACAACTTAAGTGGGAATATCAGTATTTGTCAAAATTTTGTCATTACTTTTTTATTTTTAAACATAGTTGCTACATTGCAGTGGTGTACTAAGTACAGCTGTTCGAAGTAGCACTTTTAATAGTTTTTTCATTAAACGTCGCTATAGCAGAAGCAAAAGTTTTAAATTGGAGCTTTTTCTTTTCGGGTTCGAGAGATTATTATAGGTTCATGCCACAACAAAGTCCTGGACTCTTCGTGAGCCAAATGTTCTAGAAGCTTTATCTTTTTGGACTAGAGAAGCTTCTCTTCTAGAATCCAGGCCAATCTGACAAGATTTTGTTAAGTAGATTAATCGATATTCGTGGCTAATTTCTTATATTATTATTATCTAACATTATTTGTAGGTTGTTAGTTTGGATGGCAAAAAGGTGAGGAGGTTACATCCCTTACCAATTAGTGAAACAAAAGATGCGAAGGTATGCACTCTTTCTTAAAATGCATTCCAATTTATTGTGGGCTTGCAGCTACTTACTACTATCTGTTCTTATTGTTAACCTTTGTACTGTCAGTTACGGACAGTTATAGTGGAGAATCTACCAGAGGACTACTCAATAGATAGTATTAAACAAATATTTGGTAACATTGGCAGGTAAGTTACTCGACTCATAATGTGCCAATTGTTGTAAAAGTTAATACTACTATCATAAACTCACTCTAATATTTTGTTGCTCAGTATCATCAATGTAACCATTCACGACCCACAATCAGTGGACGGTTCAGCAACAACTAAAAGGCCTGAAATTGTAATTAGTAGTAAGGTATGTTTTCTATTGTGTGGCTAATTTTGAAACTTAGCTAAGTTTTTCAAGCCTATTATAGAACTTTTCACGTGCCTTCACCATGCCTATAGCTTCCACAAAATTACCCAAATTATGATGGTTTTTTTCCTTATATTAGTTTTTCCATTAATAATGCAGCGTGTGTAATCAGGTTCCTTTCTAATGTGAGGATCTCTTTATCACGTAGGCACTACTTGGGTGTTTTGGTCGATCTCGAAATGACTTGGGTCGTCAATTTTATCATGTTCAAGAACAATACCTAAATCGTCTTAATAATATTAATTCCCCCCCCCCCTCCCCCCCCAAGTTGTCAAGCTTGTAAAATAGTTTCGGCCAAATCAAAGTATAAGCACAAGCACCAAGGGACAATTTCATTTTCCAAAAGAGTACTAAAAGGGTAAATTGCAGTTTTGGTCCTCAAATTATGGGGTGTGTGATACTTTTTTGTCTTCAAACTTTAATTCATTGTAATTTCTGGTTTGAACTTTTTGAATTGTTGCAATCAAGTCATGCAACCCAATTTGTTTGACTAAATGTTAATGAATTACTAATGTAGAAGTGATGTAGAAAATTGAGTTGCAGGACTTGATTGCAACAATTCAGAAAGTTCGAGTCAGAAATTACAGCGAAATAAAGTTTGAGAACTAAAGTGTCACGTGCCTTATAGTTTGAGGACCAAAAGTGTAATTTACCCATACTAAAACAAAACAACAGCAACATTAGCACTGGGCTATTTTACATTACAACAAATAAGTTAAACTCTAATTTACTATGTCCCTTGTTTCAGAATTGCTGTATCACCTTCATTTCTTCAATGTTCAATTGTTTTATCCTTTGGATAAGTCAACTGTTGCCCAGGCATCTATTTTTTATCTATAATTCTATATTGAGCAGGTTATAGCGTCATAGAATTAATTAGTTGCATTCCCTGATAGTGCAGGTACATGGCCTTGTCGTGTACGAATCAGCGGAGGCAGCTGAGAAAGCTGTAAGAGATCCAGTTCATTTCTTCCATTTCAATCAATATTTAGCATCGCGAGACAATTTATATATATATATATATATATATATATATATATATATATATATATATATATCTCATCTATCATATTTCAACAATCTTAGGTATCCACCCTAAATGATCAGAAGAATTGGAGGAGCGGTTTGAGAGTTGAGCTTTTGTCTAAGCGAATGGTAATTTCCCTTTTGTTACCTCTTCCTTTGGAGTTATTTTGTCTTGTCTCCAACCAAACAAAATGTTTATTAGGCGAAACATGGGCTATACCAAAAGGTAAAGGTAGATAAGGGTACTACTTCCAAGAAGAACAATGACACTCAGCGTGGCGAGATCGCTTCAGAGGGTGAGAAATTGAAACCTATGGGCCGGCAAGATGAGACGGTATTGCTTTCTTCATTGTAATTACTTGTTGCATCCAGTAACTCCAATCCGTAACACTTGGAATGAAATTTTCAAGCTCTTAGGCATGACTACTCAAGCTGGTTGCTGCTGTATCTTGAGCGACAAAACATGGTTTTAAGTTTTGGCTGTAACTCTAAATTGAAACTGCCCATCTGAAACTTGTGTTCGAAATATATCCGAGCATGGTTTAAATGTATCTAATCTTTTCAGATAGTTGTGGGCTAGAAAAAAGGCTTTGCTTTAAAATGTCAACCAATAAACTAGCTTATAGGGCCTAATTTTATTAATTTATGAATCTCTCTTTATTTTAGTTTCATTTATTGTAGCTTTTCTCTTTGATTGATAGATGGTGACAGGAAAATTTTGAAATAAGTTCCTTCTGGTTGAGAGCTTGAAAAATTATTACAATGCATTATTATTTTCAACTAAGTTTTTTTTGGTGTATTAGACTTTGTTAAAAGAGGATCTGTTTACTTGAGTTCTGTTGAAATTTTGTAGTAGTCTTGAAAATAATTTTCCTTGGTGAATGATAAGAACTTAGTGGTTTCTTATGAATCGCTTATTGCAAAATTTGCGCCTTTATGCCAAATTTAATTTTGTTATCCAATATGATTTAACTAAGAAACAG
>CM055076.1:6871091-6911091 GCA_029204045.2 Tillandsia leiboldiana | reverse complement strand
ATCTCTACCACTTTCCCCCTTTTTCTTTGCATTTCCTGAAATTTCTTATTACCTTATTACGATCTTAATGCACTGCATGAATGTCTTGATGGTGTACAACGATTCCATCATTTCATTTTTCTTCATAGTATCAGAGCTTTTTCCGATGAGCTATATAAAAGTATTAATGACTTGTTCCAAAAATTTAAGGCTTCGTTTGGTTCGGATAGAGAGAATTAGTAGTACCAGGAATAAGCATAAAGTTAGGAATAAGTTAGGTATAATGTGAATTTGTGTTTGGTTGGGTATTAGGTTAGTACCAGATATAAAAAAATTAGTGTTCGGTAGTGATTGAAAAATAAGAGAATAGAGAGTTGACTTTTGTGTTAAATGACGAAAATACCCTTTCCTTTTTAGTTTCTTTCTTAAAAATTAAATTTTCAAAATTTGTTCAAATTTTAATTTTTATAAAAATTTTAAGTGAGAGTAAAAAAAAGTTAATTTTAAAATTTTAAGTGGGATTAAAAATTTTAATTTTTAAATTTATAAAAATTTTAAAAAATTTATAAAAAAATTGTATAAATTTTAAAACTTAAAAATTAATAATTTATTTTTTACAAAAATAAAATAAAATAAAATATTTTGATTTATTAAAAAATAAAATTAAAAAAATTAAAATTTATAAAATAAAAAATTTAAAATTTAAATATCTTTTAAAATTTAAAAATTTGAATTTTTTTAAAAAAATAAAAAATAAAAAAATTACCTCAAAGAAAGAAAGAAAGAAAAAAAACAAAAAAAAAGGCCTGCCTTGGGAAGGAGCATCAAGGCTTGTTCGGTCTTGTTCAGGGGGAGGGGCGGAACGCCAATCCCGCCCTTATTACCCGGGACAACCCGTTAAAGGGGGAACAAGAGGTTCCAATTTTGTTTGAGTACAAAGGGGGGATATCCCCTTTTGTACCCAAACCAAACGCAAGCTAAGTGTCATGGGATCTGTGTGTTGATGCGGACACATAATGCGATAAAATATTTCTTTCTTTGGCACCACTATATTATAATAACTTTTATATATATATGATGCGGACACATAATGCGATAAAATATTTCTTTTCTTCGGCACCACTATATTCTAATAACTTTTATATATATATATATATATATATATATATATATATATATATATATATATATATATATATATATATATATATATATATATATATATATATAGTAAAGCTTATATATTTTCGAAAGTACAAATTTAACTATACTTATAAATTTTTTATCATTGAATTTGCATTGAGATTTGTGCTAGTGTAAAGTCAACTAAAAATAAAGAGAAAAAGTACAATAGTACAAATCTCAATGCAAATCCAATGATAAAAAATTCACAAGTATAATTAGGCTGATATTTTTGAAAATATATAAACTCTACTCTCTCTCTCTCTCTCTCTCTCTCTATATATATATATATATATATATATATATATATATATATATATATATATATATATATATAGTAGAGCTTATATGCTTTTAAAAGTACAAGTCCATCCATGTTTGTGAATTTTTTACCATTGGATTTGCATTGAGATTTGCGCTTTTGTAAAGTCAACTAAAGAGAGAGAAAGAAAAAGTAAATAGCACAAATTTCAATGCAAATCCAATGGTAAAAAATTCACAAGCATATTTTTGCTTGTGCTTTTGAAAGCATATAAGCTCTACTATATATATATATATATATATATATATATATATATATATATATATATATGAGTCCGACTACTATGCTATTACAAGCACCAAGCAATTGGTAAGTTTTCTACCGTTGGATTTACCCTTTTGACTAATTTCAACCCTTAGATCATTCTATTTCACCAACCACTCACTTAACCTAAGGGGTTCACTATCATCCTAACCACACATTTTTTCATCCAAGGGCTAAAAACCTACAAGCACCAAAACTTGGTACTTTTAAAAGCATAGGAGCTCAATTATATATATATATATATATATATATATATATATATATATATATATATATATATATAGTTGAACTAGAATACTATCGGTAGTAAATGGGCTCTATAGCTACCGATTTGATTTCGATGATGGAACTTTCAAATCCAAAGCTATCTAGAAATCAAATTTCGTACTTTTTTGATATTATTCTCTTTTTTATCAAGTGGATACAAAAATAAACGGTTGAAAATGAATATCCTTTAAAAAGTGATTATAGAAGTCTTGTAATCAAGATTAAGAGTATAGATCTTGTTTTAAATAGTGTAAAGAATTTTCTAGTCAAAATTCAATTGATTTAGATTTATTTATACCGTTAAATGAGAAAATGTCTCATATCGATCATTAAAATTATAAATTTTGCAATTTTTTGATCATTAGGTTAATGATGTCGAAAAGATTTGAAATTTGGTTTCTAAATACTTCAAATCGTATAGATTATGTTCAACGGTGCCGATTGTTGATTTGAAAGCTCTATCATCGAAAACAAATCGGTAGCAACAGAGCTTGTTTGCTACCAATAGTAATCGAGCACAACTCTCTCTATCATCGATTATGTTCAAATCGTATAGATTATGTTCAACGGTGCCGATTGTTGATTTGAAAGCTCTATCATCGAAAACAAATCGGTAGCAACGGAGCTTGTTTGCTACCAATAGTAATCGAGCACAACTCTCTCTCTCTCTCTCTCTCTCTCTATATATATATATATATATATATATATATATATAGACCTAGGCTACTATACTATTAATAGCACCAAGTCATTGGTGCTATTAGGTTTCTGACCCTTAAATTAAGAGATGTGCGGTTAGGATGATAGTGAGCCCTTGGGTTTAGTGGGTGGTTGGAAAAATGGTATGATCTAAAGGGTGGAAATGATCAAAGTGCTTTGTGTTATTGATAAAATAGCAGTCGGACTCTCTCTCTCTCTCTCTCTCTCTCTCTCTCTCTCTCTATATATATATATATATATATATATATAGTAGAGCTTATATACTTGTAAAAGCACAAGTCCAACTATGCTTGTGAATTTTTTACCATTGGATTTGTATTGAGATCCGTACTATTGTACTTTCTCTTTCTCTCCTTTTAGTTCACTTTACAATAGCACAAATCTCAATATAAATTCAATGGTAAAAAATTTTCGAGTATAGCTGGGCTTGTGCTTTTAAAAGTGTAGAAGCTCTACTCTCTCTCTCTCTCTCTCTCTCTCTCTCTCTCTCTATATATATATATATATATATATATATATATATATATATATATATATATATATATATATATATATATATATCAATTTTTTAAAACTTTATTGAGACAACTCTTTACTAATTTCAAAGAAATGAGATTTTTAAGCTGTGCCATCGTTACAAAGGATCGTACCGTACTGTGGACAAGAAATAAAGTGCCGTCTCGTGCCGCTCGGCTCGGGGCAGCACGTACCATGCCCCTAAGACGGGGGGTATCTTAGCCCCCCCTGTCTCGGCGATACCCTGTGGGTATCGCGCGAGACAGCGCGATAGGGTATCGCCCCATGCCGTGCCGTGCCGCCCTCTTCTTTTTTTTTTTTTTTTTTTTTTTTTTTTTTTTTTTTTTCTTCTTATACAACAATTTTATGATTGTTTAAGTTTTTCTTTGACATTTTCTTTGGCCGTACAATTTTTTTTTGTTTTTTTCCTCTTTCTACCTTAGTTTATTTTTATTTATTTATTTTCTCTTTTTCTCTTTCCATGCATACCTTCATATAGTAAAAGCTCATATGACGAATCACATAGTGATAACACTGCATACCCACATTATGGTTCTTCTATTCCATACCATCCTTATCCTTATGACGTTGCAGTCCATATGCCAGTATAAGTGACTGTTGTCGGTCATATCAACGATCTAATTGCATATGTACATTACGTACGACAATACAATGAGATATACCAATAATATATAACTTTTCCACATTACCAGCAATATCTATCTATACCAACATTGCCAAATAAATCTTGTATCTACAGATCACAATATGCCATATGATCAATCGCGACGATATATGTGGAATTAAGCAGTCATCTCTGTATAAATATCTAAATTTAAATAATTATTGTACCTGTGAATTTTATTATTATATTATTATTTCTATTCTCTATGAGGTATAGTTGTACTTTATATATAAAAAAAGTTACTAGTATATTAATTGGTGAGTATAGTAAGCTATATATAGCCAATATTTATAATTATTTGACTAAATATTTTAAAATAATATTATAAGAGTTTATTGGGAATAAATTTTTTTTTTAAAAAAAACTGTGTCAGAGCGTGCCACTGGGAGATCATGCGTATTAGTCGGCATTCAAGCATGCCACGTGTCCGCACGCAAGTGTGCCCGTGCCGTACTGTGCCAGGCGGACAACGGCACGCCCCTGTGCCACGGCACTTTATTCCTTGGTTGTGGGTACGGCTTGTGTCGATGGATATTTAAATTCTTGGATAAAATGCATAAGTCTAAGTTATTGATAGTTATTCATTGTGGGACTAGATGTTAACCGGGCCTGACATGTGTCAGCATGTTAAGAATATTAGTCCCATATTGGTTAGAAACAAGAAACAACAGTTTCAACACTTGTAAGATTATGCTTTTGGGTTGATTTGAGTTGTTCACATAGTATATAAAAATAGTTGCCTTGAATTGCTAGAATTAATTTTAAGTCCTGTTCATGGCTATTTCATGAACAATGCAAGCTATCTAGACCAGTTCCACTATTTCGTATGTTATTAATTTGCTCATACTCCTCCTTTCTGCAGTATTTTCGATCCGAATCCGTCAGTCAAAGACGTAATATTCAGAATCTTTCCTTTGTGGTTACCGCAATGGATGAGGTGCAGCAGTCATCTCGTTGCGAAACTCTATTACTCCTGTGTTATTAAATTGCTTCCTGTTCTGATTTGGCTTTCGTATTATAGAGCTCTGTGGATTTTTCTGCGATTGACGACAGCAATGGGGTTTTAGGAGGGAAGTCTTCTCAACTGTCATCAATTGAGGGTGAAGAGAGCGTTGGCGACCTTGTATATCCTTCAGTAGATGTGGATATACAAGTAAATAAGGGACTGCTCGGAGGCAACTGATGATTCTTTGACTGTGGCGCCCCCCGGGCTTGCAAACCTTAGACAAGGTGATAAAAGGAAAAGGTGAGGGGTTTGTTTCTTCTTTAATTCTTGGTATACATTCAGAAGCAAAAAGCAGAAGATCATTGGATGCTAATTGTTCTTAATTGCTTCTGATCTTGCCATTATGACCTAAATATAAGCAAAAAAAAATAAAGAACAAAAACTGTTAGTTACCTTTTAGTGCCATAGATGACCGCAGCTTATTATATTGATATTGTATCTTGGTTGCTGAGCTAAGATTGTCACAGGTTATGTTTTTCTCTATAGGCACTGATAGTCATTTTTGTTTCGCAATAGGCTAGTTTTTGACATCCTGAAAACATCATAAAGGATGCTCTTGTAAACACTTAGAACTAGTTGTCTTTCCGATCATGTATATGTACATTACAACTACCTGAAATGAGTTTTTTTTTTTTTTTTTTACTTTTGATGGCAGATTTCGAACTGGAATGTTGATTAATTTCTGGTTGATCACCTTCATAGTCATCTTCTTGTTATGGTTTGATTGGTTTTCGTGGCGGATAGTGAGAAAACCACTGAAGCCATTTTTCTTAACGCAGCCTTTTGTAGTCTCGGCAATTTTATCGGCATTTGCTGGGCTTTTATACGTCCCTGTAGTTGACAACTTGAAGATTCACCAGATTCTTAGAAAAGAAGGTCCAAACACACACTCTTCCAAAAGGGGAACGCCTACAATGGGTGGATTATTTTTTATTCCTGTTGGAATTGTTGTTGCGAAAGCTTTAGCTGGCGATAGTTCCACTCAGTTAAGTGGAGCAGTGGTAGGAACTCTTGCATTTGGTGGAATTGGATTACTTGATGATCTTTTGAGTTGCATCAAGGGTCATAACTACGGTTTGCCAGGATGGGTGAAGCTATGTTTACAGGTAGACATCCTATCTCTATCTAGTACTAAATGTTTTCTGCTGTATGGATTGGCGAGTATCGTATAACAGCTTCTCTATGGTATTTTTGACAGGTAGTTGTCGGAACATGGTTCTCTTTTTGGCTGGACTCGGCATCTATATCATCACCATACAACATGTATATCTCATAATCAGTAAGATACAGAACTTTTGATCAGTAATGAAGGACCGTAGTTATTAGCTAATTGTTCCTTTTCTTTCTTTGGACAATATTACCGTGAAATATAAAGCAAGATTGAAGATGCCAGTTAATAATTGGCGAGGAGAGAGGTGTGTAGCTGGGTACTAATGCACAACATGCAACAGCACATGTCTGCACGAATCTTTTCTTTCTTCCATAGATTTTTTTTTTTGCCCTTCCTCCTTTTTGAGAAAATTTTCTCATGTAGACCGTAACAGGTGATCGTAGCACATGAAAGGTTATTAGTAGCTCACGGCACTGGCCTGACACATGCAACCTTAGACATTGATTTAAAACACCATATATAGACAGAGTGCTCTAGTTCTGATTGTCCTGTTTAAATATTAGGGCTACAAGTTCAAGAATGTACTCATACGAGTCCCCAGGTAAATGCCGGATAAATGATAAAATACTTTCAACGCAAAGAGATAACAACGATAACAATACATCTAAATGGAGAGACTCGTAAATTTCACTCTTTTTTGCACATGGTTTGTAACTGTTATTTACATTTCCTCTCAAATTCTACTACATTAAATTGAAAGTTGTAACTGTTTTTTGCACATGGTTTGTACAGTATTTTTCTCGATTGTCTTTAGGGTAGTTTCTTTTATTAAAATTCTATGACTCTTAGTCTTATAGATCCTACACATTGCTGGACCTTTACACTTATTTTTGTTGTTGGCATTGTTCTTTTCTTTTTTACTAAATTAATATTGTCGCACACAGTCAGTACGTATCCTCCAAATTGTTGGAATGCTTCTAAAGACGAGAAAAATAGCACATTAAGCTCACAAGGGGAATTACTTTTGCAATCCCAGAAAAGCAGAAACTTGCCCCAGCCCTAAGCACTATTGACCGGTAAAAAACCAGGATTGACTGAATATAACAATTGGTTGATGAGGCCACTAGGACACTTAGCACTGGCAAATTGATATGCACGGGAATTCTTCTTTTTGTTCATGGTGGGTTCTGCTTTGCTGCTCTGTAACCGCTAGTTCTCCAATATATTTCTAGCTTCAACTGCAATGATTTTGACTTTTTCATCTGGCGGAATTAGTGCTAATTTCTTATATTAGCCCATAAAGGCTTCAACGGCCTTCATCTTGATTGCTATCTCCCGCCATACCTGTTCGTGTCTCTCTATGCTAATTCATTTCTGATTTTTGTTTTTTTTTAACCTGCACTTCTGATGGCTTGTAGATAACCACGTAACTTTTATGAATTTAATCTGTCGATTGGTTCAATCATGCCTCCAATTTGAAAAATGTCACTAGTAGAATGGAATCTCCAATCTTTTCACTCCCTATTTTTGTTTAGGAAGTATTTAGCTCCTCTTCCTCCACCACTTGGCCTCGTGTATCTGGGAAAGCTCTATCTCGGTTTGACGACATTCTGTTTTGCTGCAATGGGGAATGGAGTTAACTTAACCGACGGACTTGATGGATTAGCTGGAGGAGCAGTGGCACTGGCTTTCATGGGAATAGTCTGCAGCTGTCCTTGCTATATGTCCTGGTAAAGCAGATACTTCTAACACCTATTATATACCCCCCGATTCTTCTGTTTGCTTTACATTTTTGTCATTTTCTTTGACTAACACTTTTACAACAGTTGCTATCTTTTTTTGTCTGTGTCAGCAACTTTTCCTTGATGAAATCTTTGATTTTCTTTCGAGTTATGAAATAGACTATTTAATTTTATACTGCCCTTTATGTGGAAGCTATTGCTTTGCTTTTTCTGATAATCTTAGACATGATTTGGTAAAATAAGGCTAACCAGTGGGAAAATTATGAGTTAATAACTGTTCTTTTCACTCAAACAGTATAGTTCCTGATCTTGCCAATTTTATGCGCTTTCATTTCTAGAGACATTTCCATCCAAAATTTCCCACGTTTGTTTGGAGCTGTTCATAACATGTGATAATAAGTATTCTAAATGGCCTTATCACCTTGTTCTAAGCAGAATCATTTAGTAAATTGTGGTTAAATTTGTCAATTTTGTCAGTTAAACTCACATGGGAAGTACCTTCCCCTGCTGACGTCAAGTTTTCTGAATGGATAATAATTCCAGAAATGGCACTACATAAGATTTGGTGAGATCACAGAGTATTTTGTTTAGTTGAAAAATTCAGAGACTGTATCACACTTCGTCAAAAGGTCATGGATTATCTGTATATTCAACCCTATATTTTCCAGAATCTTGTAGCAATAGAAAAGCAACCACTACACTATCTCAGTGCTTTGCAATACTGATAGTTTTAATTTTATCTTGGTTGGATTTCTGTGTTTGTTATGAATGGATCAAGTAAGCGCTTACTGCTCGCTCAATTTGTAATAGAGCTAGCTGTTTTTGGAGCCTCGATGGCGGGAGCTTGCATAGGATTTTTGTTTCACAATCGATACAAAGCCTCTGTATTCATGGGAGATACTGGGTCATTGGCTCTAGGTGGAGCACTTGCTGCAATGGCTTCTTGTACTGGCATGTTCTTCCCATTGTTTGTAGCATCTGGTCTTTTTGTATTGGAAGTTTTGTCGGTTATAATGCAGGTATGGTCCTTTATCCCTCTTTAATTTCTCATTTGTAGCTGATCCAATCTCGCCTCTCCACTTATTCCATGATCATATCATTCTTTAAATGTAGAATCCGTTAAATAGTCGATTTGTTGTTTTGGTTTGGTAATAATCACAGTTGGAAAGGGAAGGTATTTTTTACTCCTATTGCTTAACGCATGTATCATGCACATATTGCCTACCTATGATGGCAAATGATGTAAAAAAAAGGTAAAAACACACAGAATTTACCAGAACTATGGACCATTTTGAGTCGACTACCCAACCTTTCAAAATTTTGATTAATCTATCCAACATGTTATTTGATTTGAGTCAATCAACGGCAGTTTGATTTTAAAATTTGAATGCGTCGTTTATCTTTACAAATTTAGTTAGCAAACTTCATACAATTCTCGCAATTATATATTCATTAGAGTAAGCAGTTAGTTTAAATTTTGAGGTCAAATTGCTGTTGACTTCAAATCAAACAAATTGAAAGATATAATAGTAAAATTAAAATTTTGAAAAGCTGAACAGTTAACTCAAAATGGTCCATAGTTTAGATAAGTTATAAAAGTTTTTACCTAAAAAAAAAAATCCTGATCACCACCTAGTAAGTAGTCTATGTTATCTCTTGACAAACTAAATGCCCCACTAGCGATATATTGCTTGCTAAATGCATGTATTAAATCATTTGGCCTTTTGCTGACCCAGAACCTTGGTCACTCGGCCTTCTCGTGAACAAGACCCTCGAAATTATCTCCTTTTCATGGTTCTTATTGTGCCGAAAAGTTTATTCCTTTTCTCAGCCGATAATATCTAATCTCTCAAACTAAACGCTTCCTTCGTCAAGCAGGTTCTCTCTGTGAAGGCCAGTAAAAGGCTTTATGGAGTTAGCAGGCGCGTATTTCGGATGGCGCCTGTGCACCACCACTTCGAACTATGCGGGTTCAAGGAGCCAGTCATCGTGGCCACTGCTTATGTTATATCCTACACATTGGCTTTGCTCGCAGTCTACGTCGGCTTAATTTCTGCTTGAAGCGCACC
This sequence comes from Tillandsia leiboldiana, assembly GCA_029204045.2. Lineage (NCBI taxonomy): Eukaryota > Viridiplantae > Streptophyta > Magnoliopsida > Poales > Bromeliaceae > Tillandsia > Tillandsia leiboldiana. Next base: position 6,901,228 of record CM055076.1, on the reverse strand, counting down.
CGTTTCCACAACCACTCAGCACTCTTTAAAATCTCATTTTGCTTTGGAAGTTTTAGTTACTTTTAACTACGCTATCTACTTTTGTCTCGGAAAGATGAAGGAGACCGACTAGCTCGAAATTCGCCACTGCATTACACCTAGTTGCAAAGTTACTTCCACAGAGAACAAGGATTCATGAATGTCACATGTGTTGTGTTTTTAGTTTAGTGTATAAATCAGTGTTTTACGCTGTCGAATTATCGCGGAGCATTTTCAGAAAGATATTGTGAAATCTACTGACTGATCAGATTGGAGTGCTTGATCATGCAAGTTTTGCAAGAACTAATTTTTCTTTTTTCCTCAATTTCCAGAAAACTCAATCATCTGTTCAAATTGAGGTGTTTATTTTGACTTCTGAGCAATGTTTACTGCAGATTTTGTGGTAGATGCTGGAATTTTTTATTGGTTGTTGGAAGCCATGAAAAGACACTGATTTATCCTGATTCTTTCTAGAATGATAAATTATTTCGCAGATAAAATATACTAATCTTCTTTTAATGAAATTAAATTCTTACAAAAAAAAAAAAATTAACTTTCTAAAAATTATTATTATCCTAGCATTGAATTCCAATATTTAGGAATATTATTGTTTAAGTTTGGGTCTTAGAATGTTTAAGATTACATTACTCCCATGTATTATTCAACATGAAAAGTAATTAGTTTATTATATCAATGGTTTATTGTAATACCCTTATTAATAGAGATGGATACAACATATTAGGAATGATAAAAATTAAACTTGAAAGGGGTATTTTAGTCTATTAAAATCAAATTCCAAGAAGGGGAAAAAAAAAAAAACCCAAGAACAAGAGGTGGATTATGAATTATCATGTGGAATTTCTTTAACAAATCAGATATAAAAATTCTCAATTCCTAATTCTTATTTCCGAAAATCTTATTAAAGAAGTATCAGGATACAAGTCGTAGTTTAAGGGCGCGTTTGGTTCAAAATAAAAAATAAAATCGGAATGAAAATTAGAATGGACAGAAATTAAAAACTGAATGATAAAATCTCTTAGTATATGTGGTTCAGATTAATAATTAAAATCTAGCTTTCAATATTTTTTAAAAAATTATTATCAAAAAATAATTAAAATTAAAATACAAGATATAAAAATAATTTAAAATTGAGCTTGCATATCAAAACATAAAATTAAATTTATAATTTAAATTCAAACTAAAATTTAAATATTAAAATTTACATTAAAATATTGAAATGATAAGCCAAAATTTTAAATATAAATTTTTACAAAATTTAAAATTTAAAATTGAGTGGATAATTCAAAATATAAAACTAATTTTTAATTTTGATTCAAATTCAAACTTACAATTAAATTTAAATTTAAATTTATAAATCAAATTCAAAATGCTTGATTGAATTTATATTTTAATTTCATTTCTAAATCAAAATCTAGAAGTTAAAATTTAATTTCTAAATTTAAATTTATATTTTAATTAAAAATTAAAGTTAAAAAAATTTAATTTAATTTTAAATAAAAAAAATATAATTAAAATATTTTTGTAAATTATATTTTTTTCTCCTAAATTCAACTTCTAATCCGGACTGAAAGGCAGATTGGAAAAAAAAAAAAAAAAAAATGATTGAGAGATTTTCATTCACTCGAAAATTGAAATTGGAATGAAACTCTTGCAAACCAAACACTCACAAACGAATCTATGCATTCCGATTTTAATTTCTGTGTGAAAAATGGGCGAACCAAACACGCACTAAGAGATGTTTATGAAAAATATAACTTGCATATTCAAAAAGAAATATAAATTTTACACTCTAGCAGTAAGAATTAAAGATTTTTTTCAAATTTTAATAATTTTTTAAAAATTTTTGACAAGATAATTGTTGGTTGAGTAATAGAGCATAAAATTTGCAAAATTTACACTCTATTTAAGATAGAAAAATACTTTTTGTATACTTAAAATCGGGTGTATACTTTATACACCATCCATTCTGGAATGGAATAAATTTTAGTGGTCACTTCGAAGTGACCAGTGACAAAATTTCTGAGATTCTCAGGATGAATGAAGTGTACATCGTACACCCGATTTCGGATATATTAGTAGTATTGCTCATTAATATTATGTACAGGCAAAAGCAGGCAAGCAAAGTTGTCAAACCGCAAATGCAATAATGGTCCATTTGATCATCTACAACAAACAACCATCTTGTAGTTATTTTTTGTTGTACTGACTTGTCTGATCAGAAACATGGCACATGGACAAACACTACTACCAACAAAAAAAAAAAAAAAAAAAAAAAAAAGACCATTTGCCTGATTTATTTTTCTTTTTAATTTGGGTCCCCAATTTTTTTTTTTCTTTTATTTCAATTAGATCCTTAACTTTAAAATTAATTAAGCAATACTATCCGTACGTTCGAAATCGGACGTACGATGGACATTTCATCCATTCTGGGGTGAAAACTTTTTTACCGATTACTTCGAAGTGATCAGTAAAATTTATTCTATCATATTCCATAATAGGTGAGATATAAGATATACATCAAATTTCAGATGTAAAATATTTTCCAAATTAATTACATCATCAGTTCTTAACCTCTATTCTATATTTCACTTTTGTCTCTAAGTTTCAAGGAATTGAAAATTTTTAACCCACGTTTTTGTTCCAACTTTGCTAGATGAAGCGGATTGTTAAGAATGTCGAATCGTTGGCACTAACCATTAATTCCAAAAGCTCGAGCTGTTAGAAATACGCAATCAATTCACTTAAAGCGTACAGACACAGCGTCCACGGGTCTCGACCGGACTCAACCCACCTGAACCTTGGGTCAATTATTGGGCCTCTTGCCGTTAGGTCTATTGTAGACCGCAGCCCCATCAACTTATTGGGCTCACCCAACTTAACTTATTAGTCTCCTGGCTCTATTATCACAGAAAGAAAATTAGACCTATTTTTAATCCATAAATAAATAACCAATAAAGAAGACACAAATCTAGCACTTTCTGTGAGAGAGTAAGGGTCATATAACTCTAATATTAAAGTCTCCAGAATCGTCATGGATGTCAAAGCGTCCTGAGAGAATTTTTTTTTCAATTTTTGTAAACTTAGTGGATGAGTTAACCTACATTAGGTAGTGGATAAATTTAATATACCTTATGCCTGTAGGTACAAGGGTTGACTAAGACGACCAAGTACAAAGAAGAAATTAAGAGCTAGTGTGTGAACATTATATATAATTTTTGCTTCTAATTAGTAGAGATTACTTAACTTTTACAAAATCTCTATTCCTCTTTTTTATTTTCCTTTTTTTTACTCTTAGTTTTTAAGAGCGCAAAAAATTGAAATAATAAAATTGAGATAAATTTATTAATTGTCATACGTTACAAATTTTTAGGAGTCAAAAAATTAAGTCCATGATGCTGAGAGGGTGCATTAAGCTCAATCTCATCAATGTCAATGTTATCCCCCGCACATTTAAGACCATCTCGATTTTTACACATCAGTAAATTTACATGCAAATTTAATTTTAATAATGAGTTTCAGTTTGAATATTGAATTTGAATTATAAATTCAATTGTTAAATTTGAGTTTTGATTTAAACTCTAACTTTAATTTTAATTTAAATTGTGAATTCATTCTTGAATTCAAAATTTAATGTCAAATAGTAAATTAAAATTTTGATTCATGTCATGAATTCAAATTATGAATTCAAAATTTGAATTAATGTTATTAATTTTTAGATTAAAAATTGATTTTAGAATTTAATTTCAATTATGAGCTGTAACTTAAAACTTTAAATTCAAATTGTAAATTTGATTGTATATCTTTAATAATATAAATTCAACATTTAAATTTAAATTTAAAATTTAAAATTTATATTTAAATATAAATATAAATATAAATTTTTAATTTAAATTACGGGCATAAGTTGTTTGTTTAGGCTGCTTGGTATTGTATTTATTAATAGATGATAGATTGTTAAAAAAAACAAAAATTGAGAGCAAAAAAAATTTGCTTCCAAATTTTTATTTCTTTTAAATTAAAGGGATGTTTGATTGTACGTAAAATTTTTAAAAATAATTTTTTATGAAAACAAATTTCGGTGGAAATATTTTTTACGTTTTATAGTATTTGATTAATTTGTAGGAAAAAAAAATAAATTCTATCAACATTTATTTGGTTAAAAAAAGTATTCACATTTTTTTAGTTTGGGTGAAAAAAATTAAATAAAATAAGTTTTATACTGATTGTGTTTTCGTTATCCATCAAAAATCAACAAAAAAAAACAAAATCACTTTATTTTTTTCAAATCTGTAAACATAGTTTTTCGATATTTCTTGATTTTTTATTATTTTTTTTTTACGACTAAACAAACACATAAAAAATAAAATTTCAAGCTGAAAAATATTTGTCGGTACATTTTATATCCAACCAAACACACTCTAAGTAAACACTTGAGATGAAATAGTTACAATTAATCTAATATATACTCCTGTATTTTATAATATATAAAATTTTATTTAAAAAAATTAAAATCGAACACGAGGCCAACCGATGCTTTATATTTTCACTTCTTTATGTTAAAACTACAAAACTATACTTTTTTATTTTCCATGTATACCCAACCAATCGAATCCAAAAGTCATTTCGAAAAATATGATTATTTTTTTATTTTAGTCATTTTATATTTTAAAATAAAATAAAAAACTTTAAAAAAAAATAGATTTTGACTCGTGAAGATATTGAATACGATAGGGAGAAATAATATGAAATAATTATTTTTTTTTCAAAAAATTTAACGATTAGATAATGATATTTTATATTAAAGTAAATAAAAAAAAATTAAATAATGCTTAGAAAATAGTGTTTGCCCCCACTGTATTAAATTGGATGAAATTAAACAAGCTCCATGGGAAATAATGAAACAATTCCTTTTGTTTAAAAGCTTAAACTATTAAAAAATAATATTTTTATATTTTTTATTTCAGTAAAAATTTTATTAGGGTGAACTTTTTACCATGATGAAGTATAATTTTATTAGGGTGAGAATTTTCATATATTATCACTCGGAAAATGTAAGAGATGGAAATTTACCATATTATATAATTAATATAAAAATTTAACTCATTAAATATTATAGGCGAGAATAGATTCCACGACATTACGAAATTTTTTAAAGTTCACTCAGATACAATATTATCTAAAAAAAACAATCTAATAGAAAATAAGACAAAAAATATATATAAGCAATCTTAATTGCAAACACCTAGTTTAATAATTCTTTATTATTCTTGAAAACTAAAGTAATGTATCAAGAAAAAAGATAAGTAATGTTAGATATGTCTCGAATTTTGTGCGTGGTCGTAATTTTTTGAAGTGAAACAAATTGTGTCACGCCCCGGGTGTAAACCAGAATCCGGGTCCGTCTACAGATCCGCCGTGCACACGGAATTTCCCGCGTACACGAAGCGCTGGTAACCTGCTCAGGTATAATATAAACAATAAAAGAGCATAATACAGAGCTGAAATAGAAGAACCACATAGTATCTCAGACTGGAATAATAATAAAGCTGTAATAAATACAATAATCTCTCAACTCACCAAAATAGTACAACCTGCTGGCCAAAGCCAGACCCAAAATAAGAAAAATACATCAGTCTGAGTAAAGGGTACAACATCTGTCTAACAACAACTCAATCTCACACGAGATCTATCTACTCAGCGATCCCCTTACCTCGATCAGCTGCCGATGGCCTAGCAGCTCCTGCAGACGACTCTGCAACACAAAGAAGAAGAGACAGGAAACAACAATGGGGGTGAGAACTACTAGATAAACCAGTAGCCTCCCCTAGTGGGTAAAACCTCAAATGCTGACGCACCCACTAGGACTACTAGAGGCAAAAGGAAAGGACAGTGGTAAGCTATAAAGGCTGCTGATAAAGAGGAAACTACCACTACTATGCCTCTAAATGCCATGCCGAAGGAAATGACTGTAAGTATGCATCAGTATCTACCCTGCCTGCCTGGATAAACCCAATCTAATCACCAGTAAAAACTGGTACTGCCTGCTGTGCCTGCCGTATCGGGTATGCCAGCCCACGCATAACACCGATGTAAAAAGGAGTCTCAAGGACTCAAAGCCTGCCTGTCGCGCACTCCGGAGTGGCACTCGAGGGGAGCGACCCACACGAGTAAAGTATCTCAGTAACCAGTAATCATAAGTATCATAAAACAGCAGGACTGGATCATGACTCTGATCAAAGTGGGAAAACCCATCCACTAAAGAAAAGCTGATACCCAATCTGATGCAATAGTACTCAATAAGTGGGAAACTCCATCCACTAGCAAAAAGCCCGATCCCCAATCTGATGCAAAGATCAACATCCGGTCAACCGCCTAATGTCCGCGGTTGCCGCAATACCCCATAAGTCCAAAGCCTGATAAAGTAATCAACATCTGGCCAACCGCCTGATGTCCGCGGATACCACAATGCCCCACAACCCATAATCGAGTCTAACCTGTCCCAGACTCGATGGCCTCAACTACACTACCCCAAAACCCTGCTCAAACTTGAGCAACATGCATCTGAATGCAAAGGAGAATAATAAAACATGGTTTCTCCTAAGTCAAGTCCCAATAATAGTGTAGCAATAAATAGTGGCCTATCTAGATGTCCATACAAGCATGCAATTGTCCTCTTTTAAAACTGAAGAAAAGTGTTTGATATTTATTTAGAAAAGGATGGCTTAAATGTCCCAACATAGTAAGTCATTTTGCATGCGAGATTATGATATAGCCTTTGTCCCAACAACAGTGTCCCAATTTAATATAAATAAGCCGTCATATAATTTGTGGGGTTTACTCATGCAATTCACAATTAAAATACCGATTACCAGTTTAAAATAGGGGATCTCTAATACTCCTAGTGAGATAGTCAGAAGTGAGGTAAGCAACAACCACCCACCTCGAAAAGCGTGATCCACACCCAGAAAGGTCTCCTTACTGTCCACAGTCCTCTATACCCGCAACTCGTCAAGAACAGTGCACAACTGTACAGAATAACACATCCAGAGTAAACACAAATCCCAAAAATACAGCCTTTGCTATTTTTCCAAACAGCACAAAAAGAAGGGATTTTCACCTCTGTACAGTGCTCTGAAAAATCCAGAAAAATTACGGTTGTATTCCTCGCGACGAGTAGATTGAAATCGACTACTTAAACGCCTTAATCCGATGCTCCTAGCTCCAGATATAATTCAGAGAAGTTACTGCTGTCCAGAAAGTACCACAGCAAAAAGGAGGGTCAAAGATGCCTCGGGAACCGTGCCAAAAGTGCGAAATGAGGTGAACCGATCAACACGGAAAATGAAGCCTTACCTCTTATGGTCGCGCTGTCACAGAAATCATTCAAAAATTCCTCCTGGTTAGCGCACAGGAAATTTCCGACTGAACTCCGACGATAACGGGCCGAAAAAGGAGAAACGTCAGAGCGTAATGCGTCGCAGATATCTCTCTGTCGGGAACTTCAAAAATTCTGAAATTTCTATGGTAGATAGAGGACAGAGAAATGAAAAACTTTCATTAAGGGCTCACTCTCATTTTCTCTCTCTAAAACTCGGAATTTGCAAAGAGAGAGGGAGGGGTATTTATAATGGGCCAATTTACTATTCGGGCTCCACAAAGAATCCGGGCCCGAACACGAAACACCGAAACCAGCCAATCAGACAGCGCCACACTTCACAAAACAGGAAACATCCGTACGGGCCAATGAAATTGCGCCACGTGTCCCAGCCGCCCTCGTGTTCCACGTGCCTCGTGCACGTGGGCGGCTTGAGCCAGCCAATGGGGGAGTGCCACGTGTCCCCACGCGGTTCACGTGGTCCACGCCCCCGGTCTACGCGCCGGGTCTTCCGGATCCTGTCGGCCAATGGGGTGATGCCACGTGTCACACGCCAGCCGCCTCCTTGACGCCGTCCAGCCAATCAGGAGCTGACACGTGGCATCTGGAATCTTCGGTGCTCTCGGTGCACGACTATTCTGTGGACCCCGCGCCTGCGCGCTGCCCGCGCCTGCCCGTGCCTGCCCGCGCTGCCCGCGGCCCTGCTCCGCCCCTGCGCCGCCTTGCTCCGCCGTGCGCCGCCGTCTGCCGCCTGCCGCCGGTCGCCGGAACAGTGTTTCCGGTGGCCGGAACAGTAATTCCGGCAGGAACAGTAATTCCGGCAGGAACAGTACCCCAGTGTCGAAAAAATAAAGTAAATATGCCATTTTGATCGTTTTCGCGCGCTGAGTCCAAATCCGCCGTCCGATTCTTCAAATTCTCATCCGAAATTTTACCGAAAGCCCCCGGAAAAGCCCACTTGCTTCGTTTTTCGCGCCGGATCCATTTCTGAGGTCCAATTTCGTTACTACAAGCTCCATTACACCATATAAGCCTTCTATTGTCACTGTTAAGGCTACAACAGTTACTGGGGAAATCCGGATCATCACAGATTGAATTTTTATTTTTCGAGGTCCATTATTATAGCAGAAGGCTAGAATTTTTTCTAATCTTGTATAGTTTTGATCAATCCGTTTAAATTAAATCAGAATTAGTATTTTTAATCTTATATACTGTTTGAGAAAATGCTCTTCGTTTTCCTCTTCTTTTTCTTTAATTCATTTTTGATGTTTTCGTAGCAGACAACCTTTCAAGCTTTTGTTTTCTTCTTCTCTCTCTTTTTTTTTTTTTTTTTTTTTTTTTTTTTTTTTAATAATAAAAGTTTTGTTGTGTCTTTAATTGTGCAAATATTTCAGCAGTGGAACCATGCATGTAAATTACATATGTCCTTTGTTTTCTTCTCTTTTTTCTCAAGGAATGCTAGGAATGCTATAGGTACACTCCGAAAGGGATGTATATTATACACCCTATTTCATTTAAGAATGGAGGTTTATCCACCGGTCATTTTGAAATGACCGATAAAATTCACCCTATTCTTAGATGGGTAAAATATAAAATGTATATCCTATTTGGGGTGTACACTTATCATTTTCCTTTTCTGGATTCATTTCTATGAGAATGTCAATTTATGCATGGATGGAATCATGCATGGTTAGAGGTTTCTCATGCAAGTGGGCTTACAAATTAAGCTGATTCATAATCTAATCAGTTTGTTTCGGGGATAAAATGAGAATAACGAAAGTTATCCATACTATTATGTAAACGCGATACTTTTTAACCGAAATATATAAATATTAATATACTATTCTCTACTATTTTATATGATTAATTACATATAATTTCAGTTATTTCTGAAAATGACTTGATTATAAATAAGATGTAATTTTACTTTTATTTTTAACTATTTTGAAATAATAAGTTATCTCACGATAAAAAAAAAAAAAAAAAAAATTTATATTCGTGTCACACCTCGGGCCTGTAATGGAAGCCCCCAAGGCAAGCAACAGATTCGTAACGTGTGCAAGGATGCACCTCACACACGCGAACCGTCCAATACTAACATGCAAAAGAATTGAAATCTACAACTAATCATGTATCGGAGTATAAATAAAAATTAAACTAACAACTAATACTACACAAAATATATACAAAATTGACCTCCCAAAAAATATAAATACAAGTAAAAAATCTTGACCTAGCAAGTTCCAAGTATAGTGTAAACTATCCAAAACTATAAGCTGGTGGTTTACCTCCACCGAAAACAACACTGGGTAGGAACTGTTATTTACAGTGCATGCCCCTTACCTCAATCCAAAGTTGGCTAAGAAGGTCATGAAAAATAGATCACAAGAGGGCGTAAGAACTACAAAACAATAGTTCATAGTGAATATGGTCAGCCACAACCACGATCTACCCACTAAGTTTACCAGAGACAAGTTAGAAGAAATCTGTAATAATAGGCGAGTAACAAAACATAAAAAAAAAAAAACCCACATGGCACCATGCTATCATGCCTCTACACCAAACCACGATGTCACTAGCCCAGGGTACATGGCCGCTGATGCACACGTCAACATATAGGTACATATAATCTCTTTCTACCGTCTGTGCTACACATCTAATGATGTGCCAGTCAACAGTAGATGCCAGCCCACCTCCCTCTATTGTCTGGACTATACTATCGTTGGTGCGCCTGTCAATTGGTCACCTCTTATCATCTCTCTCCATTGTCATAAATCGATAAATCTCAATCAAGTTCGATGTGGTATATAGGTGTTGAGACCAGAATTTTTGCCGCTTGAGGAAGTGACACGTGGCGTCTACCACTGACTAAAGGTATCGGCCGACAGGGGTTTGAGTAAAAAAAAAAGGACTCGCGCCTTGTTCGAGACTAGTCACGAGGACGGAGGCGCCCAGCGCGCGGCATATTATCGGGTGAAGGTATCAGCGGATGAGGGAAGCAGCCGATGTAAATACTATCACATCGTTCAGTATCGACTGCGGTATGAAGGAAGACATCGAACTGCCCCGATCAGACGACGAAGCAGGCGGAGCCGGAATCAACCTTCGGCTGATCGAGCCGAAGAAGGAAGGACCCACGTTTGGTCTCAGACCGGTTTTAGGTACGCAACAGTACGGTGCGAAGCGCACGTCATCGAACGAAGACACCTACTGATGGAAGGACGAGTTAGCCGAAGAAGGGTATGCGTCCCGGTCCGGACCGATTTTCGGTCACATAAAGGCATAAGACGTGACGAATGCCATCGGCTGAAGACGTCAGCCGATATGGGAGTCAGCCGACAAGAGAAGCGGTCAACAGCAGGATACACGTCTCATCCAAGACCATCTCTCAGTCGAAAAAAGATACCAGACCGCCTTAGTCAAGCGAAGGAAGAGGCGAAGTCAAGGTCAATCCTCAGACGCTCGAAGCTACAGAAGGAAAGATCTTGAAAAAGAATGAAGGTGAAATTCAGGCGCGAATCTCGTAACAGACTTCGAAACGACAAATAGCGTCCAACATAGGAAAACGCCGAAGATCACGCTTCGGCGCGACAATCAAGGGATGAACCTAAACGGGAAACGAACGACTATCTTATTAAGGATGATCGATTCAAAAGGAGATGGTTGAGGAATTCCCGGTAACCCCTTTGATTACATCGATTTCTAAATCGGCGGTTATACACCTTGGTTCGAAACTGTATAATTAAGCGAGCCAACGAAGAAAAAGGGGTCCGACAATCTCGTAAGCCTGGTACCACTCCAACTTCTTCATCTATCTAGGAGTAGGTTAACTTAACTTTTCATACCTGCATTTACTGCTTTCCTAGAAGTAGGCTTAATTGTAATCCTTCCACTACAAGAAAAGATGTATGTAGAGGCGGTTTTTAATTATCGTAGAAGCGGTTTAAACCGCCTCTATAAATCATAGAGGCGGTTTTAGCGACCGCCTCTAGACCGCCGGCGTAGACGCCGCCTCTATAACATAGAGGCGGTTTAATCGACCGCCGGGGATGCTTAGAGGCGGTCTTATAGAGGCGGCTTAAACCGCCTCAACTAATTTATTTTTAATATTTTTTTTTATAATTTTTTATTCATATGATAGTAGTGTAGAGACGTTTTAAACCACCTCTGCATAATATTAAATTTATAGAGGCGGTTTAAATCACCTCTACGACAATCTGCACGTTAAAATTAATATAAAAATTTTATTAAAATAATTATTTTAATCTGTATTTATATGCAGAAAATTACAAATCTATAGTAATGACTTAACAATTCTTTGACATCATAAAAAAATTTATAATTATACATAACAGATCATTCGAAACACATAATCTCATTCAATAACTAACATTTATTGTAGCAACACACTAAATAAAATAAAATTAAAATAATTTCAAGTATAATCGACATTCGAGTTTTCAATACATTGTAAAAAACAAAGCAATTCTGTGATATCCTTCAATTGTCGGCTCGTGCCTTGCATTGGAGTAGGACGACTGGGAGAGAACGCATTATTCGAACAACCTACAAACATACCGAACAATAAAAAAATTATTAATTACACTAAAATTTAAATGTTTTCAAATATATTAGTAATAACCTGCTACTAAATTAGTATACTTGATAGTTGAGAAATTCGTTGAAAAGTAAGGCATTAGAAGATTGAGACCATACCTGTAACTCGGTGGTTGCCAAATGAAATCAAGAAAATGTTGTTGAAAATACTAAAAGATGCGTCCACAAAAACCCTACAAAAAAGAATTAAATATAAATGAAGACATTATGCTTTTACTGCATGAGTCAAGTTGTTAAGAAAAGGAAAAAAAAAAAGACACATTCTGGATCACTCGACAGGCATACATCTGAAGTTTGAGATTTAATACATGTCCATTGAGTTGCTCAGCTAATTCCCTTCTTTAAGCTACACTTCGAGCACTGCACTTCCATGCTAAAAAAAGTGACACATAAGAAATGCGGGGAGGGGGGGGGGGAGAAAAATTAATGTTGAAATTAAAACAAATATCATCTTAAGAAAAATTAATTACCAAACAATAGAAAATTAAGACAGAGACATAACGATTTCACCTTCGTGAGCAACAACCTCAGGCAAGTAAGTCGCACTGTGCCTTAAGTTTTTACTAGGGTCAGTGATTCAATGATTAGGCCATGATTTTCAATCTGCATGACAGAAAAGAAATATTAGTTAAAAAGAAGCTTTAATAATTAAAAGTTCTTTAGCTTTAATAGCTAAAAATACTAAGAATAGCTAATAGATGAAAACACTAATAAAAATAACTTTGTAACACTAATAAAAGTTATTCTTTGCATTTATATATCTCTATATATATATCTCTATAAAATTGTTGAGGTCAGGTTTACCCAAACTGCTTCAAATTCTTCAAAATAATATTGCTAGTAACGAGAATCAAGCCCTGCGAAATATAATAAAAATCAATCACAATATATATTGGAATAATTATCAATTTAAAATTGCAGCAAACAATTAAAACCCTAGAATGAGCATACCCCACACCCTCAACAATCCAAACTGTGAAAAACTATCATCATCTTCTAATTATTGTTAAATTTCCGATAATTCTTCACAATTGAAGGTAACAAACAATGAAAACCCTAGAAACGGATATAAACACACTACTTACCACATAGATCATTGATCATCAGAAATACACTACTTACCACATAGATCATTGATCTTCTTCACCATCTCCTTAATCTCCTTCTCCGCCTTCTTTATGCTCTCAGAATAAGGTCCCAGACCCTTCCATATCACACAAATCTCATTTTATCATCAGAAATACACTTAAAACAAAATAACAGGAACATCAAATAATTTCCACACAAACCCTAATTATGCAATCGATCCAAACAACAAAGGTAAAAAATCACCACAATAGATCGCATTCACCAACAATAAAACTAGATCTAGAGGAATCTGATGCACAAACAAAAAAAACCTAACCTAGCCCTAAATCGAACCGAATCAAAGATGAAAAGAGTTTAGGGGATGCATATATAGGTTTTGAGGAGGGCGATGTCGTCTTCGTCGAGGGGGCGAGGATTCTTCTCGTTCAACTCGTCTTCGGGCTCTGGAGCCATGGCGAGGGTCGAGAGGAGATGGCAAAAATGGCGATCCCTCCACAGCTAGAGTGGTTTAATACTGATTTCGCCTTGCTATGTCGCCGCCTTGTTGTGGGGCTGGCTGCGCGCGGCAGCGGGGGGGAGGCGGGGGGGGGCTGTGGTGGGGCTGGCTGCGCGCGGCAGCGGGGTGGGCTGGGGGGGGGCGGGGCTGGCTGCGCGCGGCAGCGGGGTGGGCTGGGGTGGGGGGGTGAGGAGAAGGGAGGGAGGGACCATACCTTAGCCGCTGACGGAGGGGACCACGCCACGCCGATGATGCCGCCGACGGGAGAGGGGAGAGTGGGTGGGTGTGGGAGGAGATGGTTTTGGGGGGGGGGGGGGGGGAGGAGATGGTTTTGGGGGAAGGGTGGAAATTAGGATTTCTTGGGAGGGGAAATTAGAATTTCTTGGGAAAAAAGAAAAAAAAGGGGGGAAAGAAAAAAGATATAGAAAAAAAAAATTTAACATATAGAGGCGGTTGTGCCAAACCGCCTCTAAGATGTCTCTATGGTAGAACATAGAGGCGGTTGCAACAACCGCCTCTACGTAACCGCCTCTATATGCGCATTTTCTTGTAGTGTTCTATCCCTACCTTCTTCCTTATATTCCCTTCTCCAAAATTAATATAAAGTGTAAACCGGCTCATTCAGCCGTGTCTTTATTTATGCATTTAGAGTGTAAACCGGCTCATCGGCCATATCTTTATTTGCTTTTCTTATAATTTGTGGTTACAATCGGCTCCTTAACCGTACATTTATCCCTCTACCCGGTTCGGCTGTCCTAAGTCGAAACTGACGATCCCTCTCTACCTCCGTAAATCTGTTTCGGCTGTCACCGGTCGTTGCGGTCGTGAGAGTTACCAGAGGAGAACCCGACTGAGCGGATCCCTCCTAGGCCCGATCTCTTGATTGTTTGCATGCGGCGCACTTCGATACCTCTGGAGGGTCATTCAGGGGCCGAACGCACGCAAGCCACATTTTGGCCCCAATAATAGGCTATGATCAAAATGAAGATCTATCAAATTGCCAACAACTCGAAAGCAAAAACCCTAAAACACAACTCAAAACCTCCCAAGGCTAAAGATACCAACAACTCGAACTCAGTGCCCTAGGCACGCTCAAAGCTATACACCGGCCCACTGCCCACGAAACCTCAAGATACAAGTGCATCATTTATATCAATACGACGTAATACAAATATCACTATCTGGATACCACCCATCTTTGACAACCAATCACATAGAATGAAAAGTCAACCAGGTTACCACCCACTAAGAACATCCCACTAAAACACTAACCCCTTTGTCAACAATATGGATTATCTGATAATTAAATAAATCCAATCATACTATAAAAATATCTATCCCGAAATCCACACAATCAAACAATCCATACAAATCCCCAACCCATACAGTTCAACTATCATGAAAATAACAATCAATAACTCACATGCATATCTCTACTACTATCAATCAACACAGGAATAGTCAAAACACCTACAACTAGTAAGCAGACATTATAAATAATCTACCGTTTTCGGCGACACGGAACCCACCTAAATCACAAATCCTAACAGAACATAGACGGCCGTAGGACAACACGCTCAATAGTGACCACCACACGCGAACAACACCACTTCGAAAAGTCCGACGGCACACCTCCTCAACCGTGCAACACAGAAAATCCCAACCCTAATAGTCAAGCACAAAAAAACACAAAACTCAAATAAAAAAGTACTAACAAGATAATCCTACAACAATAAAATCCACCTCGAAAAACTCAAGCAAATAATATTAAAAGAATATACCCCAAAGTCGGCGCGCCATAAAATTACACTTGCGCGCGTTCGTTCTTGACTCCTCGGATCGATCCGTGCGCTCCTCGGATCGATCAGCGTGCTTGATAGCATTCTAGCTCAACTATATATATATATATATATATATATATAGTCTGACTACTATACTATTAATAACACCAAGCATTTAGTGCTATTAAATTTTCTACTGTTAGATCTATCCCTTTAATCATTTCCACCTGTTAGATCATACTATTCCACCAACCACCCACTAAACCCTAAGGGATCCTTATCACCCTAACCACACATCCCTTCATCTAAGAGCCGAAAACTTAATAGCACCAATAACTTTGCACTGCTAATAGTATAGCAGCCTAGTTATATATATATATATATATATATATATATATATATATATATATATATATATATATATATATATATATATATATATATATAGAGAGAGAGAGAGAGAGAGAGAGAGAGAGAGAGTCTGGCTACTATGCTATCGATAGCACCAAATATTTGGTGCTATCAAGTTTTCTACCCTTAGATCAAGCTCTTTGTTTATTTTCACCCATTAGATTTTACTATTTTTCCAACCACCCATTAAACTCAAGGGGCCCACTACCATCTCAACCACACATCTTTTAATTCAACGGTTAAAAACTTAATAGCACCAATGACTTGGTGCTATTAATAGCATTCCACCCTAGCTTGTCACGCCCCGGGTGTAAACCAGAACCCAGGCTCGTCTACAGATCCGCCGTGCACTCGGAATTTTCCGTGTACACGAAGCGCTGGTAACCTGCTCAGATAGCTAGATAAAATAAAAGAGCATAACAGAGCTAACTACAACAAGTACAACTCAGATAAGGGCAGAAAAGAAAATACAACATAGCTCTCAAAAATATACAAATGTCTCTCCCAGCTCACCAAATAAAATACATCCAGCTGGCCGAAGCCAGACCCAAAATAAAAGGAAGTACAACAGTCTGAGTGTACCGGGGATACATCCAAATCTATCAACCTCAGGGTCAGGGGAAAACAGCTAGCTAGTCAACGATCCTCTTACCTCGGTCCAGGGAAGAGGGTCCCGCAACTCCCGCAGAGGGCTCTGCAAAACAAAGGGGAAAAGAAGAGGGAAAAAGAGTGGGGGTGAGAACTACTATAAAAACAGTAGCCTCCCCTAGTGGGTAAACCTCAACTCGTACCTGCCCACTAGGACTACCAGAGGCGAAAAGAATAATGTGGTAAACTTTATGCATGGATACTGATAAAAATACCACTAATATGCCTCTACATGCCCGGCTAAAAGATAGCTAAATGTATGCATCAGAATATCAAAGCCTGCCTGACCAAACCAATCTATACCCAGTATACACTGGTACTGCCTGCGATGCCTGCCAAATCGGGTATGCCAGCCTACGCATAACACCGATAGGGGATAGGAGTCTCAAAGACTCAAGTCTGTATAACGCGCACTCCGGAGTGGCGCTCGAGGGGAGCGACCCACACGAGCATAATGCCTGAGTAATAAGTGTCCAAGGAAAAATAAGTCCGCAAGACTGGATCATGACACTGATCTAAATGGAACAGGTCCATCCACTAAAAGAAAGCCCAAATCCCTTCCCCGATCTGATGCAACAACAACTGTCCGGTCAATCGCCCAAAATCCGCGATCGCCGCAATACCCTGCCTACACAGCCTGCCTGTCCCGAAATCCCAGTATCTGCCTACTCTATCCCAGCCCCTGCCCTAACCCGGGCATGACATCCCCTTATGTCAAGATAACTGGAGAAAATGAAATCATGGTTTCTCCTAAGTCAATTCCAGCATGATAGTTCAGCAGAAAAAGGTGCCCTAACTAGGTGACCATTTAAACATGCAAAAGTCCTTTACTAAGCAAGATAATTTTTGTATTCCAATTCTTACATTATGCCTTGGTTAAAATATCCGAAATATTAACCTACCATAAGCTGATTTAGACACATGCATAAGTCCTTCAATAAACATTAAGTATGAAACGGATTTAGCCGGTTATTACCATTTATTAGTGTCTAGTCCTCTAAAGATACAAGTATCAATCGTGAGCCCTTTTCTTTTCATTAAGCATGCTCTGTTCATTTTTACTAGTATGTTGGCCATATTACAAAATACAAGCTCCAATATGCCTAGTGGGTTGTCCAAAATAAGAGGTTAACAACGGTACCCACCTCGAGCGCTAAAATCCTGTCCCAAATGCGAAAACCCGCGCTCGCACCAAAACTCACCGCAATGCTGTGCCAAACCTCCAAGAAGAACATACATAATTTTAGTCCTTCAAACATCACAAAATCTGTCCCAAAATTACCGATCCAAAGATCTCAGATTTTCACCTGTGAAGGGTGCTCAGAAAATTCTAATAAAAATACCGTCGCGTTCCTTGCGACGAACCCGTCGAAACGAGTATCTGCACGTTCAAAACCGAGCTTCCTTTGCTGAGATACAAATTTGGCAAGGGGAACACCCCAAACAAAACTGTGCAGAATTTCTGTACCAAAAGTTACAGAGAAAGGAGATTTCCACCTTCGAAAAATATTCAGAAAAATCTGAGAAAATTCCAGAAGATTCCTCGCGAGATGTAGATGAGAAATGCCTTTTGAATCGCCTCGATCCGTCGCCTGAGCACGAAGTTATAGCCAAATTAAGCAGGTGCTGTCCAAAACTCCGTGAGGAAAAATGGGTCACAAAGAAGCTCGGGAAACTCAAAATACACATGAAAACTAGGGGCTAGTCAAAATATCAAAAATGAAGCCCTACCTGTCGAGAGTCCAACGGCGCAAAAATCACCCGAATCGGAGGTCGGGGTGAGCCGGGGGAGCCTAAACACTGCGAAGGGACGAAACGGGTCGTCGAAGAACGAGTGTTGCGCCGCGCCGGAAAATGACCAACCTCGAAAAACGCGCTCCTAAAATCTCAGGAGTGAGCGACAAGAAGGGTTTCAGGTAGAGGAAGATTTTTCATTAAGGGTTCACTGTGGAAATCCTCACAGAAAGTGAGCAAAAGGGCCCCCCAAAAGGCCTTTATATAGGCTGCCAACCCCCCCCCCCCCCCCCCCCTACTTGTCGGATTCGGGCGCCACTTTCGGGCGCCCGAATCCTCAAAGCAGGTCGGACGGGGGGCCGTCCGACCGCCCGAAACTCCCTGGAGCGGCCACGTGTCCCCCGCACAGCAAACAGCCGTGCGGGGCGACTGGCCGCCCGCCACGTGGCCCGGGTGCGCTGGAGGCGGTGCATGCACCCCTCCGCTGGCCGGCCGACACGTGGCCCGCACTCGAGTGCGGGCCATGTGCGGCCGACCAGCCGCACTGTGGCCCTCCACCGGCCCGCGCCCCGAGGCACCGCCTCGGGCACGCGTGGACCGAGTCCAGGTGGACCACCCAACCAGCCGGCGACGCGTGTCGTGCGCCCGGTCCACGAGCCCCGCGCCAACCTCCCTGGACCGCGCCGCGTGCTCCCTCCAATCCGGAAGCGCCACGCGGCCACCCGCGCGGTCCATGCACCGCCGCGCCTCCTCCGTGGACCGAGCGACGTGAGCCGCCCAATAATGGGCCGCCACGTGGCACTGTCCGGTCCACGGAGCACCCCCATGCACCGAAAATCCCCCGAAACTTCCGGAAGCCCGCATTTGGTCATCCGGACTCCAAATTCGACAAATAAATAGTCGTTTTCAAGCGTTTTTCTGCGCTGAATCCAAATCCGAACTCCGCTTGGCCCAGTTCCTTCTCTAAAATTCAGCAAACACAGCCGAAGACCAAATCAGCTAAAATACCACACAGGGTCCATCTGTGGCACCCCTTTGATGCACCATGGGCCAGACACACCAACACTAGGTGTTCTACACAGTGGATTCAACGGGAAAACTGTACGGGGAAAACCAGAATACTACATCCTCCCCCACTAAAAGAGTTTCGTCCTCGAAACAAAAGCCATACCTCAAGCCGGGGGCCTCGAACAAATAGGGGTAAGCATCCAACATCGCTGACTCTAGCTCCCAGGTAGCCTCGCGCTCATCACGACCGCTCCAGAGGATCTTCACATAAGGGATGGCCCGGCTGCGCAGCTCTCTAACCTCGCGGTCCAAGATCCTCGATGGCCGCTCAACAAAGCTCAGATCCTCAGCAATCTCCAGTGGGGTGAAATCGATGATGTGTGACGGATCATGAACATACTTCCTCAGGGTCGATACATGGAATACATCGTGAACACCAGCAAGCCTGGGGGGGAGTGCAAGCCTGTAGGCAACTGGCCCTATGCGCTCCAATACCTCAAAAGGTCCAATATAACGAGGGCTCAGTTTCCCACGAATCCCAAATCTCCGGATACCCTTTGAAGGCGAAACCTTCAAAAAGACATGATCTCCAACCCCAAACTCAAGGTCTCGCCTCCGCACATCGGCGTAGCTCCTCTGTCTGCTCTGAGCTGTCTGAAGATGTTGCCTGATTATCCTGACTTTATCCTCTGCCTCTCGCAACAACTCTGGACCCAAAGTCCGTCTTTCACCCACATCGCTCCAATAAAGTGGGGAACGACACTTGCGTCCATACAATGCTTCGAACGGAGCCTTCTGGATGCTCGCTTGAAAGCTATTATTGTACGCAAACTCTGCCAGTGATAAGTGTCGCACCCATCCTCCTCCAAAGTCTAGCGTGCAAGCCCGGAGCATGTCCTCAAGAATCTGTATAGTCCGCTCTGACTGTCCGTCTGTCTGTGGGTGAAAAGCCGTGCTGAAACTTAGCTGCGTCCCCAAAGTGGCCTGTAGACTCCTCCAAAAGCGCGAAACAAACCTCGAATCTCGATCAGATACAATAGAGGTAGGCACGCCATGCAACCTCACTACCTCGTCTAAATACAGCTGGGCCAGTCGGTCTAGTGGCCAAGTCACCTGTACCGGTAAAAAGTGAGCGGATTTGGTGAGTCTGTCCACGACTACCCAGATCGCGTCTGCTCCTGACTGTGCCCTCGGCAACCCGGTAACAAAATCCATGGTAACATGTTCCCATTTCCATTCAGGGATTGGGAGGCTCTGCAACTTGCCAGCAGGTACACGATGCTCAGCCTTTACTTGCTGACAAATTAAGCAATGTGCTACAAACCTCCCAATGTCCCTTTTCATCCCGTTCCACCAGAACTGTGCCTTGAGGTCCCTATACATCTTAGTCCCCCCAGGATGGATGGTATAAGGTGTATAGTGGGCCTCCCTCAAGATCTTCTCTCGAATCTCTGTATCCATGGGCACGCAAGCTCGGTCCCTGTACCGAAGTACTCCCGAAGCATCAACTGAAAAATCCCCTGCTGAGTCCGTCTGAATCTGCTCACGAACCCTCAACAAGTGGGGGTCCTCACTCTGTCTCTCCCGAATCCTGTCCAACAGAGTGGGCTGTACGACTAGAGTCATAAGTCGCGCAGAGACCCCAGGGGATACAACCTCGAGCTCTAACCGCCTCATCTGCTCAAGTAGTGGCGCCTGATCGGTGATCATCAAAGATAAGCTCTGCACTGCTCTCCTGCTCAAGGCATCAGCAACCATGTTGGCCTTGCCGGGATGGTAGAGTATATCCACATCATAATCCTTTAATAATTCTAACCATCGGCGTTGCCTCAAGTTGAGCTCCTTCTGTGTGAACAAGTATTTCAAGCTCTTGTGATCTGTGTAAATCTCGCAGTGCTCCCCATACAGATAATGGCGCCACAACTTCAATGCAAAACCACTGCAGCAAGCTCCAAGTCATGGGTGGGGTAGTTCTTTTCATAATCTTTTAGCTGCCGAGAGGCATACACGATCACTCTACCCTCCTGCATCAGCACGCATCCAAGTCCATTGTGCGATGCATCACTATAAATCACATATCCTTTCCCCATAATAGGGAGGGAAAGGATAGGAGCCGACATCAATCTGTTCTTTAATTCCTCAAAGCTCATCTGGCAATCCTCACTCCAAATGAACTTAATCCCTTTACGAGTCAGACGAGTGAGGGGTGTGAAAAGTTTCGCAAAACCTTCCACAAACCGACGGTAGTATCCGGCTAAGCCCATAAAACTGCGAACCTCAGATACCGTCGTTGGTCGAGGCCAATCCCGGACTGCCTCAATCTTCGCCGGGTCCACGGTCACTCCTGCGGCGGAGATCACATGCCCCAAAAAGGTGACCTCTCTAAGCCAAAATTCGCACTTAGATAGTTTGGCATACAACTTCTTTTCCCAGAGAAGTTGCAGCACAATCCTCAGATGCTCCTCGTGCTCTGCATCACTCCGTGAATAGATCAGGATATCATCAATAAACACCACCACGAATCGATCCTAGATATGGCCGAAAAAATCCTATTCATTAAATCCATAAAAGCAGCAGGGGCATTAGTCAATCCAAAAGGCATGACGGTAAACTCATAATGCCCGTACCGCGTCCTGAATGCCGTCTTCGGGATGTCCTCGGCCTTCACCTTCAGTTGGTGGTAACCAGACTGTAAGTCAATCTTGGAGGAAGGACACAAGACCCTTGCAGCTGATCAAATAGATCATCGATGCGCGGCAAAGGGTACTTGTTCTTGATGGTCACTTATTCAGCTCTCGATAATCAAGACAACAGTCAAAGTGATCCATCTTTCTTCTTCACAAATAGCACCGGCGCTCCCCAAGGCGATACACTTGGCCTCACAAAGCCTTTGTCCATTAAATCCTGAAGTTGCGCCTTTAACTCTCGCAACTCAGCCGGTGCCATCCGGTAAGGAGCCTTAGAGATTGGCGCAGTTCCTGGGACTACGTCAATCCAAAACTCGACCTCCCTATCCGGCGGCATACAAGTCAACTCCGGTGGAAACACGTCCGGGAACTCATGGACAATAGGGATATCCGTGAGTCCCGGTGCCGCCGTAGGCTCCCTTTACCACACAAGCCAAAAAGGCTACGCAGCCACTGCGCATCATCTGCCTCGCCGAGAAGTCGAAACCACAGAGGCAAAGAAAGCACCTGGCACCCCTGTAAACGAACACCTCCTGGCCTGGCTCGCTAAAAGTAACAGTCCTCGCGGCGCAGTCAATCGTCGCGAAATAGCGGGCCAGCCAATCCACCCCCAGTACAATGTCAAAATCTCGCAGCTGACTAAGGACCATAAGGTCCGCTGGCAAACCCAAGACTCAAGCTGGTACAAGGCAAGACCAACACACTCCTCTACATGCAATGTATGCTTAGGAATCCGTACCTCTAATGCCTGTGGCAACCGACCTAACTCTAATCCATAGGATGATGCAAATGATCTACTGATAAAAGAATGTGATGCACCGGTATCAAATAAAGTGCGAGCTCTAGTACCAAAAAGTAAAGTGATACCTGCCACCACGTGGTCGGCTGCTGCGGAGTCCTCTACCTGGGCGGCGTAAACACGCCCACTCTGTGCCGGGGGTCTGTAGTCTGCAGGATGCGAAGAAGGAGCCCTGCTCGCTGGAGCATAAGGCCGTGTTGGGGCGCCGAAGGGGCTGATGCTGAGGAAGGAGCCGGCGATGCCGAGAAAGGGCAAGTAGCACGAATGTGGCCAGACTGTCCACACCGATAACAGCGGCCAAACCTCTGATCACAAGTATCCGACGGGGTGCTGTCCCCTGCAAAAGAATGCACCTGACCCGCCGACTGAGACTGCCTCGACTCTGCTGCTGCTGCCTCTGCCGCTGTGACCCCTGCTGTCGAGACTGCGACCTCTGCTGCTGCGGAATGCTGCTGCTGTCGCTGGGGTGCTGCTGCTGATGCTGCGGGGGCCTCTGGGATCCCCCAGACCCTCGCCGCCTCCCGAGCGCCCACGGCCGTAAAGTGAGGCGGTGGTGGTCGGGGCGGCCTCCAGGAACTGGCCTGTCCCCATCATCTGGCGCTGGTCGCTTCCTCTCAGAACCCCTGAGCGACCAAGCCTCCCCGTTCTAGCGACAACGTGGTCTCCCCTCTCGACCCACTGTGCATGATCCACTGCCTCTGATAAGGTCTGAAGCCTCTGGGCGTGCACTAAGGTATAAATCTCTGGGCGAAGGCCCGTCTCAAAAAGCTCTTACCTGGTGCGGCCCATCCCTGGCAACATAGGGCACGCAGTTGAGCAACTGCTGTGAAACTCCTGAAATAATCCCATACAGCCCGATCACCCTTGCTGTAGATTCTTCAAGTCATCCTCAATCTTTTTCTTCACGCTCGTGGAGAATAGGTGTCCAGGATCATCCGTCGAAACTCTGACCAAGGCAGCTGCCGGGTAATCTGAAACTCCAAGGGCTCAACCCGACGCCACCAGGCATCTGCATCCCCCTCTAGACAGTGTACTGCCATATGCACTCTGTATCTATGGTCAATGAAGAAGTCATGAAATAACTTCTCCCATTGCTGCCAGCCATAATCCTATCTCCCACGGGTGTGTGCTCGCCATGAGAACCTAGGCGGTCCTCGCTTGCAAAACATGTGAGAGCTTGTCAGCAAATCCCGCTACTCCGCCGGGTCAACGGCATGAACATCCCCTGGGCCCCACTGCTCGACGCGGTGCAGTAGGGACTGGTGGAATAGCCGGGTGGTACAACAGGTGGTATAGGGCCTCTACAGTAGTAGGGGGAGGTGCCCTAACATGGGCAAGCAACTGATCAACCTCTGCTCCTGACGGCGGTTGGCTCTCCGCCAACTGGGCCACCATGGCCCTAAGCATCACTAATCTCCGAAGGGCCGGACTGCTCGGCTCCTCCGGGGTTGTAGGAGTACCCCGAGTTAGGGATCTGCCGCCTAGGAGGCATCCTCCACACAAGACCACGAGTCATGTTAAACAAAAGCACTCTCGACCCAATCCAGCGAAAGCCATGGACATCCCCCTATTCTGTAACCTTATGTTGTCTGCAGCCAACATATAGTATACCAGAATTAGGATATGCCAATCCCTCTCCACTCACAGGAAGAGTTAATAATAAATTGCCGACTTTCGCAAAATTATCGCGTTACTCGCGCCCTGCCATCCTAGGGCCTGCCAAAAGCCTAGGTTTCCTAAGTCCCAACTGACCTATCCCTAAGCTCTGATACCATCTTAATCTGTCACGCCCCGGGTGTAAACCAGAACCCAGGCTCGTCTACAGATCCGCCGTGCACTCGGAATTTTCCGTGTACACGAAGCGCTGGTAACCTGCTCAGATAGCTAGATAAAATAAAAGAGCATAACAGAGCTAACTACAACTAGTACAACTCAGATAAGGGCAGAAGAAAGAAAATACAACATAGCTCTCAAAAATATACAAATGTCTCTCCCAGCTCACCAAATAAAATACATCCAGCTGGCCGAAGCCAGACCCCAAAATAAAGAAAGTACAACAGTCTGAGTGTACCGGGGATACATCCAAATCTATCAACCTCAGGGTCCAGGGGAAAACAGCTAGCTAGTCAACGATCCTCTTACCTCGGTCCAGGGAAAGAGGGTCCCGCACCTCCCGCAGAGGACTCTGCAAAACAAAGGGGAAAAGAAGAGGGAAAAGAGTGGGGGTGAGAACTACTATAAAAACAGTAGCCTCCCCTAGTGGGTAAACCTCAACTCGTACCTGCCCACTAGGACTACCAGAGGCGAAAAGAATAATGTGGTAAACTTTATGCATGGATACTGATAAAAATACCACTAATATGCCTCTACATGCCCAGCTAAAAGATAGCTAAATGTATGCATCAGAATATCAAAGCCTGCCTGACCAAACCAATCTATACCCCAGTATACACTGGTACTGCCTGCGATGCCTGCCAAATCGGGTATGCCAGCCTACGCATAACACCGATAGGGGATAGGAGTCTCAAAGACTCAAGTCTGTATAACGCGCACTCCGGAGTGGCACTCGAGGGGAGCGACCCACACGAGCATAATGCCTGAGTAATAAGTGTCCAAGGAAAAATAAGTCCGCAAGACTGGATCATGACACTGATCTAAATGGAACAGGTCCATCCACTAAAAAGAAAGCCCAAATCCCTTCCCCGATCTGATGCAACAACAAACTGTCCGGTCAATCGCCCAAAATCCGCGATCGCCGCAATACCCTGCCTACACAGCCTGCCTGTCCCGAAATCCCAGTATCTGCCTACTCTATCCCAGCCCCTGCCCTAACCCGGGCATGACATCCCTATGTCAAGATAACTGGAGAAAATGAAATCATGGTTTCTCCTAAGTCAATTCCAGCATGATAGTTCAGCAGAAAAAGGTGGCCTAACTAGGTGACCATTTAAACATGCAAAAGTCCTTTACTAAGCAAGATAATTTTGTATTCCAATTCTTACATTATGCCTTGGTTAAAATATCCGAAATATTAACCTACCATAAGCTGATTTAGACACATGCATAAGTCCTTCAATAAACATTAAGTATGAAACGGATTTAGCCGGTTATTACCATTTATTAGTGTCTAGTCCTCTAAAGATACAAGTATCAATCGTGAGCCCTTTTCTTTTCATTAAGCATGCTCTGTTCATTTTTACTAGTATGTTGGCCATATTACAAAATACAAGCTCCAATATGCCTAGTGGGTTGTCCAAAATAAGAGGTTAACAACGGTACCCACCTCGAGCGCTAAAATCCTGTCCCAAATGCGAAACCCGCGCTCGCACCAAAACTCACCGCAATGCTGTGCCAAACCTCCAAGAAGAACATACATAATTTTAGTCCTTCAAACATCACAAAATCTGTCCCAAAATTACCGATCCAAAGATCTCAGATTTTCACCTGCGAAGGGTGCTCAGAAAATTCTAATAAAAATACCGTCGCGTTCCTTGCGACGAACCCGTCGAAACGAGTACCTGCACGTTCAAAACCGAGCTTCCTTTGCTGAGATACAAATTTGGCAAGGGGAACACCCCAAACAAAACTGTGCAGAATTTCTGTACCAAAAGTTACAGAGAAAGGAGATTTCCACCTTCGAAAAATATTCAGAAAAATCTGAGAAAATTCCAGGAGATTCCTCGCGAGATGTAGATGAGAAATGCCTTTTGAATCGCCTCGATCCGTCGCCTGAGCGCGAAGTTATAGCCAAATCAAGCAGGTGCTGTCCAAAACTCCGCGAGGAAAAATGGGTCACAAAGAAGCTCGGGAAACTCAAAATCCACATGAAAACTAGGGGCTAGTCAAAATATAAAAAATGAAGCCCTACCTGTCCAGAGTCCAACGGCGCAAAAATCACCCGAATCGGAGGTCGGGGTGAGCCGGGGGAGCCTAAACACTGCGAAGGGACGAAACGGGTCGTCGAAGAACGAGTGTTGCGCCGCGCCGGAAAATGACCAACCTCGAAAAACGCGCTCCTAAAATCTCAGGAGTGAGCGACAAGAAGGGTTTCAGGTAGAGGAAGATTTTTCATTAAGGGTTCACTGTGGAAATCCTCACAGAAAGTGAGCAAAAGGGCCCCCCAAAAGGCCTTATATAGGCTGCCAACCCACCCCCCCCCCCCCCTCTTGTCGGATTCGGGCGCCACTTTCGGGCGCCCGAATCCTCAAAGCAGGTCGGACGGGGGGCCGTCCGACCGCCCGAAACTCCCTGGAGCGGCCACGTGTCCCCCGCACAGCAAACAGCCGTGCGGGGCGACTGGCCGCCCGCCACGTGGCCCGGGTGCGCTGGAGGCGGTGCATGCACCCCTCCGCTGGCCGGCCGACACGTGGCCCGCACTCGAGTGCGGGCCATGTGCGGCCGACCAGCCGCACTGTGGCCCTGCACCGGCGCGCCCCGAGGCACCGCCTCGGGCACGCGTGGACCGAGTCCAGGTGGACCACCAAACCAGCCGGCGACGCGTGTCGTGCGCCGGTCTCCACAGCCCCGCGCCAACCTCCCTGGACCGCGCCGCGTGCTCCCTCCAATCCGGAAGCGCCACGCGGCCACCCGCGCGGTCCATGCACCGCCGCGCCTCCTCCGTGGACCGAGCGACGTGAGCCGCCCAATAATGGGCCGCCACGTGGCACTGTCCGGTCCACGGAGCACCCCCATGCACCGGAAATCCCCCGAAACTTCGGAAGCCCGCATTTGGTCATCCGGACTCCAAATTCGACAAATAAATAGTCGTTTTCAAGCGTTTTTCCGCGCTGAATCCAAATCCGAACTCCGCTTGGCCCAGTTCCTCTCTAAAATTCAGAAAACACAGCGAAGACCAAATCAGCTAAAATACCACACAGGGTCCATCTGTGGCACCCCTTTGATGCACCATGGGCAGGACACACCAACACTAGGTGTTCTACACAGTGGATTCAACGAAAAACTGTACGGGGAAAACCAGAATACTACATAGCGTGTCCCTCGCTCTCCTCTCTCTCCCTCTCTCTAATATATTATATATATATATATATATATATATATTAATATATATATAATTATTATATATATATATATATTTAGCGATTGACGAGAGGAAGAGGATGAGAGAGAGAGAGAGTCTGGCTACTATTGTGATGACCCGGATTCCGCAGAGCTTTTTTAGTGTGAATTGTAGTTTCTGGAGGCCTTGATGTGTGTTGGAGTTGGTTGCGCGCAAATCGGACTTTAGATTGGACCCAGTACAAAATTTGGATTAAAAATATCTGTCCGGATGCCTTCGACAAATTTTAGACAGTGGAATTTGGCAAAACAGACCTCAGATTTGGATTTAGCGCGCGCGAAAACGATGAAAAGCACTACTTGTATTTTTCGGAGCCCGGATGCCAAAACACGGATTTCGAGGCAAGATTGTACTGTTCCGGCAGGCCAGGGCAGCGCCGGCGGCGTCGGGCAGCGGCGGAGCGCGGCGGCGGGGGCGCGGGCAGGCGCGTGCGCGGCGCGCGGGTAGGGCGGTCCACAGGTTTGGCGTGCACCGGGAGCAGCCAACGGCGGGGTGCACGTGTCGCGCGCTGATTGGGCGGTCAACGCACGCGTGACAACACGCCGGGCGCGACGCATCGTGGACCCCGCCAGGCCACGTGTCGCCCGCCATTGGCGGGGCGCAGCGACCCGGATGGGGCTGAGGTGAACCGCGGCCCAGGTTCCCGCCGTGGACCGCGCGGCCACGCGGCGCGCAGCGATTGGCGGGGCGCGGGGGCGCGAGGGACACTGGCAGCGTGTGGGCGATTCGGGCGCGGTTGGTGGGTCGGGCCGGGTACTGTTCTGGCTCACTGTAGCAGCCCGGATGTACCGGGCGCCGGGAAATTGGGCCCGAAAGCCAATGCTTGGTTTTTTGTGGGCTTTTTGTGAGAGGGCCTATAAATAGGCCCCTTTCTTGCTGTTTTGGGCTTTTTCCCGAACCCAAATCCCCTTGAGCCCTCAAGAAACTTTGTGATTCTTATGCTACATCTCTCGAGGGAGTTTCGGAATTTATGGAGGGCGCGACATCGACGGCTTCGTCGATTCGGCGCAGTGCGACGTTTCTTCTTCGGTGGCCCTTTCCTTCGCGTTCAGTCCACAGAGCTACTCCGACAAAATTTTTGGATGATTTTTTGTGGCATCGGTTTCATGAGAGGTAGGCCTTCGATTTTTGTGTTGATCACCTTGCTTCGTTTTGAGTTCTTGGCATGGTTACGAGGCATCTTTTAAACCCCTTCTTGCTGGTGGTTTTTCTGGACAGCGGAGGCTTCTCGGATTTTATCTCTGCACGGGGTATCGGATTTCCACTTGTGAGGAATCAACGACATCTACTCTTCGTGAGGATCGCCGTCGATTTTATTGGATTTTTGGAGATATCTCCACAGGTGGTATTTAAGCATTTTAGGACTGATTTTTCAGCAGTTTGTAAAATGGAATTTTGTGTTGATTGCAATGTTTGGATCATATCTTTGTCCCAGGAGGTGTTTTGTGGGTGATTTTGGACACCGTTGGAATCGTGGGAATTCGAGAATTTATCTCCGTTCAGTTAAGCCTTTTGGATCTTGGATTGACGCACGCTCCAGGTGGGTTGCTTCATTTTCCAAACCGGTGGACGGTTCATTAATTCTGTTGTATAGAAAGCATGCATGATTGTGAGATATGTTAGAATCATGTTAGAGAGATGTTGTCTTCCTGTGTTGTTGTTGAAATCATGTTGGTTAATGTTCCCTGATCTTGCTTTAGTTAAATAAATGCTACTTTTGGAACTTGACCTAGCACCCTGTCATATGTTACATATGTAAGCAGACTAGTAGAAAACCCTCACTTGGGCTAGGTTTATTTATGTTTAGACACCACACTTCTTATTCTATTCCTGAACATAGTTGTTATCCTCGCCTAGGTAGTGGGCCGAAAGTGGGTCGGAATTTCTTGAGTGTGGATGCAATGTTACACTCGTGCTGGGGGCAGAATGGAGTTGGTAGATGTAGCTGGTCTTTATCTGTGGCGGGAGAGCCGTTTGGGTGAACGGTGGTCCCGGGATGTCTTGCTTTTCTGTTTATGTGTCGCCACCAGTGTTAGTGGCAGTAGTATACCAGTCATAGCAGACCTTTGAACCCAGAACCTTTTTAGACACACATGATTTAGTCAACCAATTATTTTCTTAAACATCGAAGGGTCGCGGAGTCTGTTCTTGTTTGATTGGACGAAGGCATTAGCCCTTCGGGGTTGGCATGAAAAACTTATTTTCTAATGCTTTCCTAAAAAGAACTAAAAATTATAAAAATGGTTTCCTCAATCAAGATGATTTTTTTTCATAAAGGAACTACTTTTAGTGCTCACCCGTTGGTTTGAGTTGAAAAATAGTTTTCAGTATAAATGTCACATTTTTCCTGTAACACTTCCCCACTCGAGAGTATTT